>JAHZNJ010001227.1:0-11614 GCA_027744475.1 Lepidocyrtus cf. sotoi NNG-2020 | reverse complement strand
CAACTTCTCCACCACCACTGCCGCATCGCCGTATCTATCTGTTAAAGAAATAGACAGACATTATTATTGCATGGAATATTATACTTGGAATATTATGCTTAAGATATACAACCAACCCTTCAAACTATAATATTTGCATTAGTTAGGAAAGAAGATATCACGGCATTATTTTTAAGGAAAGCAAAAAAAGTTTTCATCATCACATCAACGACAAAACGTTTGACAAAAAATACTGTTCTGCTGCTCTTGCTCAGAAAAAAATGTTTTCTTAAAGGAATGTTTTTATGAATTCATAATTTTTTCTCCGTGCAATAATACAGGCTTCCTCATAATTGTTTTATACCTGATTGACTTACGAATGAGTTTTTTTCTTTTCTCTCTTTTTTTCTAAAGAATGATGATAGACACCTGAGGAAAGTCAATTTTTCATTGTTTAGAAAAGTGGAGACTAACTAAGTCAAGTTTATTTTTTATAATAATATTCTTCTTGGGAGGAGAGAAGTAAGTAAAACAAGAAAAAATGATGAAAAGTAAATTAAAATGCTAATTCCTTTCGTGAGAATAAAGTCTTTAGCAAACTTCTTCATCGACAAACTTCTGTGGCAAAAGAAGAGAGCAAGCGAAAGAGTTTTTGCGTCATCATTGTCTCCCTAGACAAGAAATATTACAATACTTATTCCATTATAATGAGGAAAACGAAAAAAATACAGAATCCAATACAAAAATATATTTTTTCCGGAGAAAAAGAGATAGTTAGCCGGATAGTAATATTTTGATACATTTTTTCGTTAAAACGAAAGAAAAAAAGTGTGAAATTGAGAAGAAAAAGAAGATTTTTTTTCGCGGAGAGAAAAACCTGTCAAAAGATATCTGACTAGATGTCAGAAAGTGAAAGGATTAAAATTCTCTGCTGTTACTATCAGCTTTCGACACCAGTGGAGGAGAAAGCAGTGCAGTAGTAGCGAAGAGCAGAGCTTACTTACGCGAGAAAATAAGCCCATCTTTACTTTTACTTTACTTTATTTTTCTGTTTGGGTTGACGTTGTGGTAAATTGCTATGTCATAATAATAGAAAAAAAAATTATTATATAAGAAAGAATAAAAAATGGTATGGACGGATGATAATAATGTGGAGAGAGAAGGGAAGCTTGAAACGATTAAGATTCATAACTGTGCTGGTGGATGCTCACTTTCCAGCATTCCTTCTTCTTCTTCGTCTTCTGTGAGATGGGTGGTGACATATCATTAAATCGTTTGAGTACTCTTCCGATGCTGCGGCTCTGTGCTGGATGCTCACTTTCCAGCATTCCTTCTTCTTCTTCGTCTTCTGTGAGATGGGTGGTGACATATCATTAAATCGTTTGAGTACTCTTCCGATGCTGCGGCTGCTGCTGAAACACTTTTTATTCGAGGAATTTTTTCTTCTTACTTTTTTAATGTAGATGTGATGTGTACTGTAATGCTGTATGATGATAATGATGACGATGCCTGCTTCTGCTTTTTTCTTCTCCTTCTAGTTTGTCATTCATAATGACTTGTCAAAAAAAAGTATTCTTGAACGAAGTATTTTTTCTGAGGATAATTTTATTTTTTTTATGTTGGAAAGAAATTCATTATAAATTGACAATTTTCAAGAAATAATCAATTTATTACGGGATTTCCAAAAGTCTAGTTAATTTAGATGAAGTTGTCAGCAAGAGCTACGTAAGTAAGGAAGAAAGTAAGTTATGAATTTTTGAATTGAGTTATTATGAAGCATTTTGTATTCATTGCAAATGGGATACTTGCATAAAATTTAAGCGTGGCAATCATGACTGTTTTGTATTTTGACACTGTTAAAGTATTCTTATGCAACAACCAGTGGATTGAACTAGAGTAAGCTCCTGTAACCGTATATGTACATGTACAGGGTTTATTACAAATATTGTGTTTAAATGCATAGCAGAACTCATATTGATAAATTTATAATTTCAAAATGAATTCCGTTTTTATCCGATCTTGTAATCGTTTGCCGTATTTACTGAGCACCTCTGCTTGATAGTGATCCAAATGGTGACAGCAGCAGCAAACTAACAACCTAACAAGTCATTGTTGTTGTCTATAGATAACCATATTTCTATTCCTTATATGAATCCAGTCAATTTTTCTGTTCTTCCCTAATCATCGCCATTATTAGAGGAGCTCAGGCTTCTAGTCTAGACCGTCCTTCCTTCTTTTCTACTTTTCTCTCCTTTTGCTATTGTTCTTTCTAGGAAAGGAAGATAAAGACAGAAGGCAACATCAGCAGAAGTTTGGTAGTTCTAATAGTGGCGATTCGATGTTGTTGGTGATGATTGTCTTTAGCTCAACAACTGCGGACGACGAACGACTTGTCGACTTCCACTGTGCGGCTGCAGGAAGCAGAAGAAAGCAAAGCACAGCAAAAATGTTCCCTCGCATGCATCAGGTTGAATTTTGTATTATCATCGCATCGGGGTTGATGGCGATTAAGCCCATATGTACCCAATTATCCTAGCCCTGCTGTGCTGATAGCTCTTAGCTACTAAAGATCCATTGATGACTTTCTCTCCCTTCTTGCTGATTATTGTTTCTTTTCTATACTCTCGCAAATGTGATGATATGACGAAATAGACTTTTTAAACTTGTATTATGGGCAGATTCTTTCTGTCTGTACTACGACTCTTTCAGAACACAACAAATAACTCCTACATCGCCTTTTGTACTAGCCAGACTGCAGTGCAAAATAAGATTGTAACAGGAACTGTGATAAATTATTGTTTTGCTAACGAGAAAATTAACTAGATGATGCTAAAGCAAAGGCCAAAGATATAGAAAATATTTTCTTTTGTCCTGTCCCATAAGCACTGCACTGCCACTGCTGAATTTTACTTGCGGCTGTTATGAAAAGCACTTCTCGTAACTCTCGTAGAAACTGGAGCTGAATCCTATCGGTTTTCGTTTTTTAAATTTAAGCTTAGAAAGCCCATTTTAAAAAATAAGTTTGCAATTTTCCATTCATCATAAACATCAAAAGCGAAAAATTCAATTGTCTGATTCTTTGCTTGGATTACCCTAAATATTACCACAACCCTTCTGTGGCAGAGACGATAACACCGCCACACTGCTTTGTCTGCTTTTACTTATTATTTGCAAGAAAACTTATCCAGGCAGGAAATAAGCATTAACGTATTAAATAAAGTAAAAAAAACTACTAAACTATAGCAGAAGCTTTAAAACGCTTTAAGATCTTACCTCTACCATGAAATTTAATGGCAATAACGGCAAAACAGCAGTGAAAGCAACGGCATTTGACGAAATCAGCAGCTAACTTTAAAGCTAAACCAATATAAAACAGTCTATTTTAAAGCGCTTTTCGTGTTGACTGTTGCTTAATCATAAACCAATAAATACCTCAGCGGGAAGGAAGAGGAAAAGAGAAAATTATTGTAAAATTGAATGGTTTTTCTCAGATAAAAGAAAACAATAATGGATGTGTTTCTACGCTCACTTGTTTGTAATGGGATAAAAAAATAAAATTGTGATGCTATGGTGGAGGGAAATGACTCTCTCTTTTTCCTTCTATTCATGTTTACTTTTTATATTAAAAAATATTTTAGTGGATGAATGGATGGATGAAGAAGAGGATAAGCAACTACTACAAGCACAAGCAGTGCAAATAATAAAGCGCGTAAACTTACAAAAATACACACACGTGGTTTATGCGATAACAACACTAACCAGCCAGTAAATAAATAGTTTTTCTTTGCGTTCGGTAGAAAAGGAAACTCTTGCTTGCTTTTGCTATGTATGATCTGCTGATCCGGAAAGCAAATACTCAAAGCAAAAAGATTTTCACCCCGTTTGCTAACTTCTTTATGTGTACTTTATTCTTGCCACATGATCGCATCATCATCACATCATCAGCAGCAGCTTCTCTTTTGTTAGAAAAAATATGGCAGAGATGTGCTTTCTCAAAGCTGCAGCAGAAGAAGAAAAAAGTATTTTCCATCATCACCATCGTCATCTCATCATCATCATCTTTTCTTTGCTCGCATATTAGACCGCGGTAACAGCATCAACAGCAGCAACAAAAAACCATTTACAGCACAACAGTTATCAGAAAAAACCAGAAGAGGAAAAACCGGAGAAGAATGGGACACACGTTTAAACTAAAAAAGAGAAAATTATGTACACAATATTCCGCAAAAGAACGAGAGAGAGAGAGAGAAAAAGAAAGAAAAAGAGATTATAAATAGCAATTGAGTGAAAATATATCAGCAAAACCCGTTAAAAGGGAAAAGTTATAATAGGCACATTTGAGAGAGGTAAAATTATTGCTTATTATTTCAGTATAAACTGCCATCACATCCTTTTCCCGTTTTTTTCTTCTTCTCTTCAGATTTTAGAGTATTAAAGTAAATGCAAAGCAATTTGTTGCTTGGCCTGGTTCTTATGGTGGTTTAAGTTTGTTTTGGATCGGATTACTTTTTAAAATACTTATCGCAGAAGAAAGCAACAGAAGAGAGTGAGCTTCTTAACCTTTCCCCATTTAAAACGACTTTGATGTAATTCTTTTACAAGGAAAATTATGGATTTGAAAATAATTTGGTATATGTACATACGTAACATAAAACAAGCTTAAAGACTCTACATAGATGTTTTATTTACTCTTTCTCTCTCTATATCCATAACAAATTTGTAATAAAGAAGGAATGAAAGGAAGGAGGTGAACAATAGAAAATGTGAATGAGCAGGAGTATGAGCGTGTTAAGAAAGCGTCAACTTTTTACAAAGCATTATTGTATTGTTATCGTCCTCATCATAATCACATCAAAAAATCAGCAGCAGCTTAACAAAAACGCTGTTTTATGCTCACAACAGGAAAAGCAAAGAGAGAAAAAGTAAGCAACAAAGCAGGTAGAAAAAGCTCACACACGATATGATACGATTCTCAAATAAACGCTTAACTTTCAGATTAAATACCAAATAGAAATCAAGCTGGTTTCTCTTTTCTCTCTCGAAATTTTCTTGTAATAAAGTGAAATGCTGCTGTTATGCCTTGCTTTGCATTGGCTTAACCAACTTCTATTTCTTCCATTAACTTCAAAATCTACAGCACTTTTGTCGAATTTTATAGCTAATCAGAGGTATAAACCCCTCAGCATGCATACACACTTAAAATCCATGGATAAAATCTTAAAACATGTCAAGCCACTCCTCTCTCTCTTCCACTACTGCTGCTGCTGCTGATATTTCTTGTGCGCGTAAATTTTTCTCGAATTATTTTCTTCTTATCCGTTTTTAACTCACTCCAAAAAGTGTTTTTTAGATCTTGGAGGGATTTACTAGTCTAGAAACGAACTAGAAGCAGCAACCACATATACCTAATAATAATATTATGATTATTATTATATCCCATCATATCATAAGCCCCTTTTCTGCCGTAGCTGGTTTTACAACGATCCTTCTTCTTCTCCTTCTCCCCCTGCTCCTGCTCAAGATGATTATGATGATTACGATGGGGATGATGATTGTAATGGCTATGAGCGAACAAGCCTATCTGTGCTCGCTCACTACTATTGCATTGTATTTGCTACTATTTAACTGCTTTGCTTTTTATAGTATAAAAACTTTTTTTCATAAAAAACGGACGGACTCTCAAAATGACTTATGAACTTGAGTATGATTTTTCACTTTGTATTTTGCTACTATTTAACTGCTTTGCTTTTTATAGTATAAAAACTTTTTTTCATAAAAAACGGACGGACTCTCAAAATGACTTATGAACTTGAGTATGATTTTTGAACATATCTCACAAAACATTTTTGGACGTAAAGTAAAAGTAAGTAAGCTTACAACTTACGATACAGTTCATAGTTCATCACTGTTTAAGATCAGCTGCTAGTCATAATAAACTCTTGCGCGAATATGAGCACAACAGCAGCAACAGAAAAAGATGTGGTTTTTCAGTTTTTAAATCTTGTTCCTTTTTGGCGTGACCGTGTCATACACGATACCACCAGCAAAAACACGGAACTTCCTCCAAAAATCTAAGCTGAACTGCACCAAAGAAGTTAGTTTTTAACAGAAGCTTCTTTTCCTTCCTTTATCGTTATCTGTTCTTCTTTTAAGCTTCTCCTTCTTCGTCTCCTGATGATGATATTAATAATATTTTCTTCATCTTTTAAAAAGGAAAGAAAAGGGCAGGCGGGAAGGAAGAGAAGACGGAAAAAGGGTTTGAGTTTGTGAAGAAGACGAAGTAAAAGGATAGTGAGTGAGGGAGAGAGAGAGAGAGAAATCTCCTCAAGGGTAGAAAATGAAACGCAAAAGAAGAGAAGAAGGAGAAGATACAAAACGTTATTATTACATTACATATTACATACGGCTACAATTTATTTTATTACGATATGAATGATATGAATTTTATAACTATGTACATGTTTTATATCTGGAGAGATAAGAAAATTCTGCTGCTGCTTCTAAAGCTAGTACAACGAAAATATAATCATAATAATAATAATACTGGTGGTGGTGGTTGCAGCGGGTAACAAAGAAATAAGAAGGAAAGTAGTCGTGTCGTAGTGGCAGAGAGTAGGTGCTTGGTTTTTGCCCATAGATATGAGATAAGAAACGGCAGTGGCACTGGTGTTGGTGGTGGTAGTGGTGCTGAGGCTACAACGAATTTAAGATCAAACTGAAAAGTATTATTACCATTTTAGTGGCTTATCAGCAAAGAAAAGAAAATTATTGTGGTTTATGGACACATGAAAAAACAAATGGAGTTTTAGAAGAGAAGAAGAATGAACGAATGAATGAGAAATTTCTTTCTTCTTTCTTTGCTAAAAACTTTTCAGATTTTATATTTAAGAACGGCAAACGAGGAACAAGTTAAAGTGTTTGCGTGCTAAAACCGGTATGAAAGAATACAAAATGTAAGTAAGCCCTATGGTTTCCCCATTTACCAGAAGCACAGCCACTGCCACCGCCACCACCGCCGATAACCACCTCAGCTCGTACTTTAGAGAGAGCATGAGAGAGAGACAAAAAGTTAAAATAGAAGTAATAAAACATGCATCACCATAGCCTTCTTATTCTTTCTCGCCATCAAGACAAGTCTCCTCTGCTGTTGCTGCTGCTTTATCGCAATCTTTCTTTTTCCCTCCACCACCACCACCACCGTGGAAATATATGAGCTTGTACAATGGTGATTGTGTACAGAAGCGGAGGAGGAAGAAGAAGACGAAGAAGAAAACGAAGCAAAGCCGTTTAAATACAATCTCTCTCTTTTTTCCTTCTTCGTCTTATGTGAGCTATGTCACCACCGTGGAAATATATGAGCTTGTACAATGGTGATTGTGTACAGAAGCGGAGGAGGAAGAAGACGAAGAAGAAAACGAAGCAAAGCCGTTTAAATGCAATCTCTCTCCTTATTCTTCGTCGTCTTATGTGAGCTATGGCTGTATGGCTTGTTCTTAATCTTGGAGCAAAATCTAGAAAATTTAACATTACATTAGCAAAGTGTCATTTGCGCTAACACTCCTTCTCCGTTCATTCTTTACTTTTTTTAGTTTTTTACTGTATAGTAATATTGAAATGAATGTTGAATGGGATGGCGATGGGAAAGAGCAGGGAACAACGGAAAAGAATGGCGAGATTCGATAATGTCAATGTTCTGTGATGTATAGACGTGTGATAAAATAAGTGAAGGCTCTCCCTCCTTTCCTTATACAATGGGGAAAGTAAAAGCGACGAAAAACCAAATCGTAATCAGAATCAACTGCTGCTGCAGTTGAGAAAAAAACTAAACCAGGCTCTGTACTTTTTTTTACGATACGGAGATGGAAGAAGAGGTAAATTCTCATCTCATGTATGGACGAGTTTAGCTGCTGAGCTAAAATCCATTGCATTAACATTTACTTAAGCTTTGACGTATTTTTTTCTTGTTGGAGGAAGGAGCGGAGGAATAAGTAAGGAAGAAGAGGGAAGAAAGTAAACGAAGAAGAAAGTATGACGCCATGCATTTATTGCTACAGTCGAATTTAAACTTATTCACCCTCTCCTTATATTCATCTATTCAGTTTCTTGTGCTTGTGTGTGTCCTCATTTCTCCATTCTCCCACATTCTTCTTCATCCTCCTACTTTACAAAAGGAGGCAATTGTAATGCAATTCATTTCATGAGTTTTCCTTGAAAGAAGAAAAAAATTATAAGCGATTTACGAGCTAGCTACTTTCTTCCATTTCTCGTATCCAATGCTGAGAAGGAATTCACGTTAGGAAGAAAGATGAAGAAGAGATACAATTTATCTCTTGAATGATGATGATGATGTTGGTGGTGGTCGTGCCTGCCTGCGTGGCAATGGAAGAATTGTCGCTGCAGCTTCGCCGAAGGTAAAATAGTAGCAGTAAAATGGTATTTAAACGAGGCGTCGTGTCTTAACTCACGGCAGTGGGGTAATGGCAAGACAATGGTGATATCGATACGAGAGAAATGAAATGAATCTAATTTTCTTTTCCCTTTAGAAAGATTTTTAAGTAAGATTTTTTCTCCTTCTTTTTGTCTTGCTTGACTATCAGGAATCAGCATTAATATTATTATTTGGTAATAATGATAATAAGCTCGTTTTCTTCTTCTTCTTCTTCTCCTTCAGGATATTTTTGCAGTTCTACTTTTGTGCAGAATAGAAATTTAGATTATGCTTTTGCTTGCTTAGATTTGGAATGATTTTACTATTTTATTGCAATTTCTGAAAGTAAGTTTGGTTACAGTATCAGAATCAGCCGGAGCCATTATTATTCCTGCGACAGGGCATAAGACATTATAGCTCATTTGGTTTTCTTTCTGCTATGTTGGTGCTATGCTGGTTTGTTCCCAATCGCAAAATGATAAACGTCTTTTACTGTAAGATATACCGTAAAAGTACGTTTTAGATTTAGTAGTAAAATCGGTGTACGGCAGCTCAAGCAATAAAGCATTTTTCGTCTTGTTTGGTACTTTATTTCGGTAGTACCTTTCTTTCCTGGTACAGAGAAGGCGAAGGGAAGAAAAGAGAAAGAAGAGAAATGCCAATGGCGTTTTATGCTACACTCTCCCTCTCTTTCTTCTCTTCATCTGATCTTACACTGATTATACCTTTGGGTGCGATTCTTCAACCTTTTACGGTTCTTTCATTTATTATCCCCTCCTCCATTCTAGTTTCTTCTTGGTAAGAAAAAGTAGAAGCGCAACGAAAGAAATACGAGAATTTTTTTTTACCCATTCAATGCAGTGTACAATTACTCCACTAAACTTGATAAAGTAGTAAATACTTTTTTTCAATTGAATGAGTAATGAGCTAATTGACGCTAATAATTAGACAAAATATCATTTCGAATGTGTGTATTGAAATGATTAAGGATTTTAAAATAATACATCGAATCTTCAGTTCGACGGTAATATTTAAATAATTTAAATTTGTTAGCCCTCTAAATAATAGATTCATGATCTTCGCCTTGACTAAACTAAATAATGCGCAGCGTAATTATTAATATTTTTCTTTTATAACATGCACAATTTCAAACAACGAAAGTGCATAATAGTACGTTATTCTCAATTACACGTTTATTCTTCAATTTGATCATCATCATCATCATTCTTTTTATTTTTGGAAATTCATGAAGAACATCTCCTATCTCTCCCTAAGTTGATTATATTTTAAGCTTGATTTACGATTTTATGCAAAAAGCGACATGTTTTAAAGAAGAGGAAGCATCNTATTTCTCCCTAAGTTGATTATATTTTAAGCTTGATTTACGATTTTATGCAAAAAGCGACATGTTTTAAAGAAGAGGAAGCATCACAGCAACAGCAGCAGGAGCAGCAGTCCTTAGTATTATTTTCTGCTCCTTCTTTGTTTCTCCTTCCTCATTCCTTATCCTTTTCTCTAGTCAAAGTGAGCACAAACAGTGGAGAAGCAGCAGTAGTGGAAGATCCGCTCATATATCAATCTAATGTGGATGCTCATTTGAAAAAAAATCTAACTTAACTTTACCTAGACGAAGAAGAGGATGAGTGCAGCAGCAGAGGGATGAGGAAAGATGAACAACTTTGAGAACGACGGAAGAAGAAAAGTCTCCTCTTTCTTCTTCTTCTTCTTTACTTTTACCGAATACCGATGCGATGCAATCTTCTTTCTTCTTTTTCTTCTTCCTCAAAAATTTCTTCCTTTAAAATAAATGTAAAATGCATTTGGTTTTCTTTTCTCGAGGAAAAGAAGATGGATCACATCTGGCCGCGTTTGTCTACACACTTTTGAGTCGCCTTCCTGAAATCCTTAAGCCTTTATGTAACTTAACTTATGCATAGCTTGGACCATATCATTGTTTCCATCATCCGTCGTCGTATCGTTTTTTGAGTCATTTTCTTCTCTTTTCTAAGTTATTTATAACTATTAAGAAAAGACAGAAGAAGAAGCCTCAGCTCAGCTTACGTTAGTTCAGCTCAGAGAGGAAAATGAAATGATATCATTCATTGATAAGATGATTCCGTAATAAAACACATTACTACTAAAACTAAGGCTAGTAGTATGGATCCACACTCCCACTCATTTGCGTACTTCCCCATTATGCAGCGAAACGACTGTTTTCTGCAATCTGCTACTTCTCCTTCTTCTCCACTACTGCTACAGATACAAAAGAGCCAATAATAAAATAAAGAAGCAGAAAATGTTTGAAGAAATAATCTGAAAATTTTCTCAAATGGGTGATTGTGCGAGTTGCTTAATTGATACAAAGAAGAAGGAGAGAGGAGAATAGCGTCATTCTCAAATATCGTATTTCCTTTTCCAGATGGACAAACACATGCATCATCATCTTCACAACAACAACCGTTGCCTTGCTAGTGCTATGTTGCTGTTGGTCTCCTTCTTATCTTTATCTGGATTTTCTTATGGATGACTGGTGGAAGGATTTGGGAAGAAAACCGACAATTGATACAGATAAATTTTCATGCATTTCGTCTTCGTCTACAGAAATAAAATGAAATTTTCATAGAAAGAAGGGATATTGGAATACATACATACATGTAACAGATTAAGTAGCTCGCGTAACTGTTTGTTGTCTACTTCTTGTCTTGTCCTTAATGATGAATCCTTCATTTCCATCTTCCACCCCACTTGAAATGCATTAGCAAAGAACGGACTCTGATAAATATAATATTTTGATGATGATAATAATGTTGGCATTTCTCATGCATGATGCATGTCATATTTTTTTTTATCTAATACCAAAGAAGCAATGTTTTATACACGACTGAATAAATACAGCAAGAAAAGTACGTCGCATCTTGGTACTGCTGCTGTAACTACTTTGTCAAAATAACTTTAAGGAAAATGAATCATTCAATGATTCAAATTTGTAATAATAATAAAAAAAAGTTTTTTTTTTCTGTTCGAGATAAAAATAAATGATGAAGAATCACAAGAGCACACAATTTAATATTGTATTTACTAGAACTGTGTAGGGCATTTGCCCTGCCCGTTTAATATAATTGAACTTCAAGAAATTTTTGTTGAAGGTCCTAGTGCAGGGAACGCCATACGTTCCACTCATCCCTTGTCTTCTTAGCAGTTCCCACG
>JAHZNJ010001226.1:0-16634 GCA_027744475.1 Lepidocyrtus cf. sotoi NNG-2020 | reverse complement strand
GTGTTTGTTCAACTTTTGTAATAGGAAAGGCTTATATTTTATGCGTGTACTTTTTTCTCCCTTTTACTATGTAGGCAGCATTTAGTTTTTTGCAGCCGCATGAAAGAAAAATTGAGCCCGGGTAGGTAGGGTACATCAACAGCGGCGGCGGTAGATTAAGTTAATGCGTTTCGATAAGAGGTATCATTGTCCTGTGTACATAACACTTGTTATGATGCAATGTGAGTGTAAATTTAAATGGAACAAAACGCTACAAGAAGATTAGATTTACCGAGAAAAGCATAAATATAACATAACCGACACGAAAAGGTATTTAATTGTATGTTCGTTAACTTAATGATTGTATTTGCGAGGGAGGGAGGCTCATGTTTAAATGTATAGTAGAACATTACTTGCCTCCTAGCCACAGCCAAGCCATATCTTTTGGAGAGCTCTTCTTTGTGTCTTTCGAAGCTTTCGTATGTGCTGGATGCAGTAAAGAGCGAGAACTTCCTCGCATAGTGAAGCAAGCGTAACGTAACCGTTTGTCGGGAATGTGAAAAGTAAAAAAAAGATGAGCTTACTTACGATTAGTTACTCAGCATCATTCACCGGAGTATATCATGTACCTTGTTCTGCCTCCGCAACTCCGCAGTCAAAATCTGTTGAGAGGACAGAACAGTCAGGTTTACGTTAGGTCTGGCTTTTAAGCATTTTTTATTATCTCCTTAACGGTTTGAGGAGAGGATTCCGGTTATTGTTATTATTAAGTCAGGAAGCAAGGACGGTGGGATGATGGGATTAAAGCCAAAATAATTTCACTTGTAAGTGGAAATAGTTACGTTGCAATTCGTGTTTTTGTGCCTTGTTGTTCAGAGACAAACTAAAATTAAAAATGTCCAACACACCTTCCTTGAAAATTTTAAGGTAAGTCATTCCCACAAAAGTTTAGTTCCGCAAATATATCTACTATTGGTTGTTTTAAAACTGCCAAACTTTAATTGCTTTAACTAAACAGTAAGAAATGCGCATCATGTTTAAGCTTTACAACAAACTTACGTTTTAACCAACTCTTGTTGGTGTACAAGGAATCTAGTAACAATTCAACTTGGCATTGTTAAGCCAGATTGAAGCAATAAACCATGAATGTCTTTCTGACATTTGTACATTATATGTAGAAAAAATTAAATTATAATCTTATTAAGAATTTCTTGACCAATTTTTTTTCTGGGATTCTTGTCAATTGAAATGCATAAATAACATTTTTTCTGCAAATAGGGTTTTTGTTGGTGGAATGCAGGATAGAAATTATTTCTGATTGGAATTGGACGAATAATATGATTTTCTCTGAGAAAGATATCTTTGCAACAAGTACAGCACTTATTATCATCGTCCGTTGCTGTACGATGTAACGTAAGAAGACACGATGGTAAAGTAGGTTGTCTCTAAAGGCGGCCGTCAATGCACAAACTTTGAACCTCGAATTGAAGACGTCGAAGAATTTGACGTTCATAATAGGTAGAGCTAAATTGGAAGGAAAGATGTTTTAAAAGATGAACTGTTGTCTGTTACTATTATGAGGTGTATCTTTGCTTCTTCCTAGAACTATGACTTTATTGTCAAGCCTCTTCTTCTTCTTCTCCTATCTCATTTATCATTTCAGGCAAACAAAGATATAAGTTTAAAGTACGATAAACACAAGATTTTCTCTTTTTGTTTTGTTTATACAGTCAGTAAAGGGGGAAAATACTGACTGATGGATGATAATATAGCGGAAATCGTTATTTGCTTTGGGCTTACGTTTTCGGCTATATTTTAAAATCTATTTATCTCCACAGTTTCATGGTGGTAAAAAAGAAAGAGGCAACTCATCATCATCAGTATCGTACAATATAAAATTAGAAGTACAAAAATGAGCTTTTAAAAAACTATGCGTGTTGTGTGTGCATGGATCGTTAGACATATTATCATTATTATTAGGTATACATATATTATCGCTTCCTCCTTCTTCCCTCTCTGCTAAAGATAACCAAGCCAAAAAAGAATTAACGTCTCCACCACCACGCCATCATGGTATTTACAAGAGTATAATGTCCCCATGAACAAATAGTTGTCTTTGGGCAAAAGGAGAAAAGCGTCTACTCTGCATTACTAAAAAGAACCTGTATATTAAAAAGAGTGTTTTGTTAAGCATTTTCGGATGAAGTATAAGCATGATTCATTCTGGTTTTGTTAACAGGAAATAAAATGAGAAATTTACAAGATCATGAGCATTATTCATTGTTCAAAAATTTATTTCTGTTCCATTAGTGGTAATGAAGATGGGAATCAATATAATATTTCAGACACCAATGATAATCTTTAACATAACAGCAGATTTTCATATCAAGGTTTTTACGTTTTAGTTGTCGTTGTCACTTGTCACTTTGTTATATTATATTTTGAGATAAACAAAGGTTTTTGTAAATTAAAACATTTTTTACTGGATGATTCCTGACCTTTTTCACCCTTTTGAACTTTTTTCTTGGATTTCATCAAGATTAAAAGCAAAGTATTTAACAATATTAAAATTTAATCATCCGAAAATAAATAAAAGTGTACACATACAGTTTGCATTTAATGATTTACAAAACCTCAAGCTAATTGTAGAACCCACGAAATGTACTTCTAAAATTAAAATATTGCTGCTGCTCGACTGTTTAGTTAGTTGATGTAAAGTTATCATTATACTTTCACGTAAACATAAATATGTAATAATAATATGGGCTCAACGCTGTCATCATCACAACATCTTCTGCATAAGATGATGATAAGTTCTTGCAAGGGAAGCGCTTTCACGTTCGCCTCACCACGATTATTATCTTCATCATCATCCATTTTTCTGACTCTGTGTCGCTCGGAAAAGTGTCTTCTTCACATGACGAGCTTATAAGAATGAAAACATTTATTTTTTAAAAAATATATCTACACAAAAATAAAACCTTTACTTGCTGTTATCATAAGCTGTTGTTAAAGAAAATGGAAAAGTACACACAGGACTTGAACAGTCAACAAAATAAACGTAAACAAAAGGAATGTGATAGGAAAAAAGGGAAAAGAAACGAAGAAGATCATGAGTAGACAGATAACGGAATGGAGTGAGTGACTGCTGCTGGTGTGTAGGGTGATGGTAGTAAAGTAATGCCTATTTTATAACTGCTACTTTATGCAGATATGCCACGAAAAGAAAACGAAAACAAGAAGACAAGCAAACTTCTTCGTTTTTCAGGTACTACTACTACTTCTTGACATGCGAACTGAAATACAAAAATTTATTTATACACACTCAAGCATCTTTTCAAGTATTACAGGAACATGAAGAGAAAGGGAGAAATAGTACGAAGAAATACATCAGAAAAAGTCCAATTTCTTTGTCTCTTTTTTCTTTTTCCATCAGCTCTCCTTGCCTTCCATTAATGTCGTTTTTATCCCAAATGTTTTAACTTTCTTTTTCCATACCTGGGAAAATTCGTCTGTTTACTGCTGGTTTTTGCACGAAGAAGGTGAAAAGGGGATGCATATAGTTTACTGATTGAGAGAGTACTTGTTTAACACCATTCGTACATGGCTCAAAACTCGCAGAAAGTGAGATTTAAGTTGAAGTAAATATAGTAATGAGTAAAAGGAAAGAGGAAAAAAGAATTGAAGAATGAATTATTATTGTTCTTCTCCCACCTTCACTTTCGTCTACATTACCATCGCATCATCATCATATTACTCTGGTGCTCTGCTCTCTAACTCTTGCCAGTTCGTTAAGCTGTAGTTTTTTGCTAAATTGAGCAGCACTACAATAATACGGCCAGTCAAGACAAGACGTATCGTAAGAGGTGCCACTAGCTAGGGGTTCCCTTTCTCAACTGAAAAGAGTAAAGTTGTAGGAAGTATCGTTGTTGGTGGCGATGCTGTGCTATAGTGCATGCCCATGGTGGTTGTAGGAAGTTAGGAAAAGGAGTCATAGTCACCATTACTTAGCTGGCTTACCTTTATCTTACTTGATTCATACTTCATGTACAACATAAATGCTTAAATTTACTAGACCAAGGAAACTGAAGTAGAGTTGGTTGTCTATCATGATATGGTTCCTTCTTCCCTGCATGTTACTTTTCTACCCACCTAAGGTTATGTTGTCGTAATAATTCCCATTTCCCCACAACATTTTCCAGGATTTCTCAAGTAGGCTCTTGTCTCAACTGTTGGAGAGTTGGTAGTAAGGAGTAGGAAGAAAGGTCGGTTGTTCCTTAGGTCCCACCCAATAAACGAACCAGAGAAATTTATAAATACGAAATGATGGAAAATCTAATTGGGTTCTTTGCTTTGGATTGCTAAATTTACCTCACCGGTATATTCGCAAATTATCTGAAACGCGTAAGCTTGCTTTGATATTGTTTGCAACGCCTTGTGGGGAATGCATGAGAGGAAAGCTACATTGAAAGCATATAACTTTCTTTAACTAGAGAAATTTATAAATATGAAATGATGGAAAATCTAATTGGTTTCTTTGCTTTGGATTGCTAAATTTACCTCACCGTTATATTCGCAAATTATCTGAAACGCGTAAGCTTGCTTTGATATTGTTTGCAACGCCTTGTAGGGAATGCATGAGAGGAAAGCTACATTGAAAGCATATAACTTTCTTTCTAGGGCATAGAGATAGATGTCGTCGAGCATAGCAAGTTTCTTTGCGTTCGTTTTGATGTTTGGTTTCATCGGACGGAAGCTTCTGGTACAATAATAATACAGCCTGTAAGCAAGTTGGCATAGCAGACGGATAAGTGGTGAATAGACGGATGTCCTCTTGAGTCAGACAAGTGCTCTTCCAAACATGAAACTCATTGTCAGTGAAAAATGTACCGTATATGTATATAATAATATGGTAAATATTTTAGCATTCATCCATAAGGCATCTGATATTAATGTGGTATATGGACATGTGAAGTAGGTATGCATTTATTGGTACCCACCTTCTTTTATTAATAGTTGACTAGTTGATTATTAAAGTGAAGTCTTTATAGTTTATTGTTGTTGTTGGGAAACGGCTGTACGTAATACAGGTAGCTGTACTTTTTTATTTATTATTAGGGAGAGAGATAAGGAGAAGCTGGTCTGGTTTGATGCTATCGTTTGAATTTGAATTAAATGATTGAGAGAACGTTGCATGTTAAACGAGAGAAAGGAAGTTAGACAAAACTCTCTCTCTCTTTCTCTCCCTTTATCCACCTTCCTCCACTACTGCATACTCACGCAAAAGGGTTGTTCTCCTCATATTGTGTCTGGTCTGCTGAATTGCCGATGCTGTTTAATAGCAAAGCAATCTACTTAGGTACCTGCATGCACAAGCTTTTAAAAGTGTGCTGCATGGTCTGGGCTCCAACAACAATGAAAAGGGATGTGATACTTCAAAACTTCAATGTTTTTTCAATGGCTACACACAACTTGGCTTCCTCTCCTCTTGCCAACAAATGGTTAAGGTAAACAAAAATTTGTGTTTAATGAGAAAACAAATTCGAATATCTAATCTACATCCTTTTGTCATTGCGGCGGCATGTACAATATTTAGATCCGTCCTTTAAAAATAACGAATTGATAATGCTATTATTACCATTTCTGTAATAGTTCATATTGCATCATCAGTTATTATTATGAGCCTTACTTGAAGTAAGCGACAAACAGAAAGTTATTCTACCTACCACCGCGTAGGTATACGTAATATTAGATTGGAATCCAAACTTTGGATAACAATAGCATGATTATTTCGCAATGCTGCTGTGAAAAAAAACGGTAGAAGAAAGTAGAATTGGTACCCATTTATGCTTTATAAATAATAAACAGTGACTAAATCAGATGCATACTTAAATTAAATTCAAGTGAAAGTAAGAGTTTTCCATAGAATAGGAATGTAAAATATATAGAGAAAAATTTTATGTAAAAAAGTCCGAAAAAAGTTGGAGCTTTTTTAAAATACTAGAATGGTTCTGTTCCACCTTCTTCTCCAGTTAAAAATTTTATAAGTACCTATGTATTAAGTTGAAAGGGAACGACTACACTGAAGTGCGATGCGATGATGCGGATGTCTCCTTTTTGTGAGAGTTCCAAAAGTTGTTCCAACGACAAAAGTGGGATTAGACAGGTTGACTCGTCGTTCGGTTTTGTTGTACACGTAGCTTACCATGGTGAAGCCGATAAATGATTGATTTACAAATCGATGAAATAGTAGGTTCGTATGAAACTTTCATTCCTTCATATTTACAAAAAGCTACAGTTTATTATTATATTTTTAGCGGGTGTATGGCATGGATTGTATTCTTCACACAGGTTATGTATTGGCTCGCATGTGTTGTGGTCAAGCGTATCCACTTACCTATATTGGGAACAATCGCAATCGAATCAACTCTATACAAAGAGAAAGAATACATGAGGCAAAATGAAAAGACATTTTTTTATTATTTTTTAGCGTCCTATGTCATGTTACCCGCTGCTGCTTTTTGCTGTCTCTTGCTCGCAATGTTTCTGTATTCATAATAATGATGTGCCTAATTTTCACATGCCCATTTCTTTGGGTTTGGTAAGTCACAAGAAGAAGGAAAGAAAAGGATTTTTATTATGTGGAACATGTCAAGTAGGAGGGCGTGCTGCTGTTAGCTCGTCTTCTTATGCATAAAAAGCACATTATATTGTCAACACTGATGTTGTGCGCTTTTAACATTACCATGTTAAGTATAAAATACATTAAACTGAATAATACCTGTGTGGAATTGTTAATATTTTTTGTTCTACATACTTCCGTTTAAGCGGTTTGCTTATTGTCGAAGACTGCAAAGCCGAATTTTATTAAAATGGGCACTTTAGGCCATTTTTATTAAATAGTTGACCAAAAACTGTTGAAATTGATAAAAAAGAAAGGCATGCCTGTGTGTTTGGATTCCATCCCACTTGAAATATGTATTTTCTATTTCCTGAAACTTTTTGGGGTAAAATTATCTTGGATTCTAAAAGCTGGTTTCGTCTTATGTATATTTCACCACCGATAGTTTTCTTTACTTGCTCCCTCCTTCCATGTAATTCACTGACATCCTTCTTCGTGAGTTCTAAATTAAAGGATGAGCAAGTAATAACAATATTCGGAGACATAGATGGTGGGCATACCTGATTGCAGGTAAGACATCAAACGAGTCAAGTAAGGTAGGGTAGGAGCTTTTCCCGGAATCATTGATTACAAAATATTATAGTCACTCCTTTTATGTTAAACTGCCTATTGAAGTTTGGTTTGTATCTGACTAAACATTGTTTTTTACAGTAATATTGTGACAGAAAGTTACCCTTTATGTTTACCGGAGTTGATCCAAAAAAAAGTATAATATGGATTTTTTATTATATATCACAATCTTTCTTTGTACAGATTCGGTTTTTGTATAAGATTGATTTGGTTGATGTGGATGTTGCGACTGCGAGTGAATCACACGAGAGATTTTGTCTCTGACATGTAATCAGCACGCAATGTTATTACACCGTATTCATAAATACGAGCTGTTATATAGCTTTTTCAAATCATCATATCAATTTTTGCTATTCCAGTGCTGAATAGAAAATAATCTTACAAAAGGATATTAGAGATACCTATCCTATTACGCATTACATAAATTCCCTACTCAATGTCGTTTATGATTTTTTAATGTTTTGCTTTTGCATTTGTGTGGCGTAAATCTAAAAAACGCAATAAAATTACTTGTCGTTTGAAGAATATGGTCATTTTTTAAAGATTGAATAAATGTTAGGTTGAGAATAGCAGTTCGCAGTCGCAGTTCTTTTATATGTATACTGACAAAAGTAGATAATGCTTATATATATAGCAAGGCACATGATAGATAACTACAGAGTGCAAATAAATCATGAATTTTGAGTACGATGATGGTGAGTGAAGACGATTATCGTCTTTTGTTACTGGCAATATTTCCAG
The DNA here is from genome assembly GCA_027744475.1 of Lepidocyrtus cf. sotoi NNG-2020. Classification (NCBI taxonomy): domain Eukaryota; kingdom Metazoa; phylum Arthropoda; class Collembola; order Entomobryomorpha; family Entomobryidae; genus Lepidocyrtus; species Lepidocyrtus cf. sotoi NNG-2020. The sequence continues at coordinate 8,662 of JAHZNJ010001226.1, read as the reverse complement.
GGCATTAACCGATAGTGCAATATTAAAACGAGGAAAGATAAAAAGAAAAACATCAAAATTATTTCTATTTCTAGTCGTGTTTCTTGTATGCAAGAGGGGAGGGTATTTTGCTAGACTGTGCACATAAAAATTCTTCATAATGTGCTCTCCAGTATGCTTTTAGTTTGTTGTACTAATGACGGTTGCCTCCTAAATGGCTTTCTTGGGCTTATTAAGGAAATGGATAAATAGCGTAGGGAGTCGGATAACAATTAATTAACTGCTGGTGAACAGCCAAAAATTTACTTTCTAGTATGATGATTACGAACTTTAAATTTAAACTGCAAGAAAGTGTCTGGCAAGGGTTAGTACTGATGTAGGACCGTTCGAAGTTATTTCTTTTATCTAAAAGGGTAAATAAAAGAACTCTTACCTGAACAAAACCACTAATGGCAACTTTAATTTGTGGTGAAATATTATTACGTGAAGGTAAAGAGAGAATTTAACGGTTTCTTCTCCCTATCGATTATTTGACCCTTCCAACTATGTATTTGCTTACTTTATCGCTCATTTTCGACAGTAATTATATAAAAAATATTCGAAAAAATATATTATGAAGCTGGGCGTTACCACTGGCCATTAGGAACGCAATAATGTTCGATTGATTCATTGGGGCAATGTGCAACTGATTCTCATTCCGTAATACTTGCGAAATTAAAAGCTATGCGTTACCATTGAGTAACTAATTTAATTTTAGACAAAAGTAAATATTCCAAGTATGTCTACGTAATCGTTCATTGATAGGATAACAAGCTTTATTGTTAAACTCGCTTGTCTGACAATGATACACATACTACAACAACAGCAGATTATTTAGATAAATCTGGGAAAGCGAAAGCATCTACGTCAATCGTTATGGAATTCACGTCACGTTCCTCTTCCATCAGTTTGTTTGCTCTCATTGCATTGCATGGTAGTAGTGTTAATCGACGAGTATTGGATTAGGGAAGGTGGCGGTGCGGTGGCGAAGTGACGTAGCTGTTGTTACACTTTGATTAATTATTATCGAACTTACCTAAGTGGATGAGATTGAATAATAATAGAAATCTGCTGAAGCATTTTTATTATAATAATAACTATAACTAAACCAAAAAGTCACACTTTATTTTACCGGTGCGGTTCATCAGTTTGTTTGTTCTCATTGCATTGCATGGTAGTAGTGTTAATCGACGAGTATTGGATTAGGGAAGGTGGCGGTGCGATGCGGTGGCGAAGTGACGTAGCTGGTGTTGTGGTGTTACACTTTGATTTATTATTATCGAACTTACCTAAGTGGATGAGATTGAATAATAATAGAAATCTGCTGAAGCATTTTTATTATAATGATAACTATAACTAAACCAAAAAGTCACACTTTATTTTACCGGTGCGGTGTGGCGGTGGTGGTAGATTAAAAGTGGATGGATGGAAGCATACAAAAAAGCAGTCGTCTTCTTCACGAGGCGTTGTCATTTTTCCCCCGTCAGCATCATCAGGCGTAATCCACGTAGAATGGAGTTTTTATTATCCTGGCGATATGGCATGACATACTTAATGATTTCTAGTACACGTACCTGTTGCTTCATCAAAAAACATATCCGTTTATGATATGAAATTAGCTGAATAGTAATGAAATGACTCTAAAAATAGTGAACAGAAAACCTTTATCTATAAAACGTTGAATTTGATTTTGATTGCGTCAGTTTAAAAACTGGATGTCATATCAATAAATTCTAGTGTAAATATGGCATCGTCAATACAAATTTTTTTTTCGAAATCTCTCATGAATATTCTTTGCTTATTTTTACCTATGTGGAAGGCAAGGGCATAATAATGTAAATTCTGGATGAAAAGCTTATTCGGAGGCATGATGGACCGTAAAACGCTCGTTCGGCATAAATAAAAAACCCTTTCTAAATGGGAGCAATAGAGTTATTATCTATCACGAATGCACACATTCTGAAAGTCTTTCCTTTTTAAAAATATATGAATTGGGATTGGGAGGAAGACAAGAAGAACAATAGTTCTGCAGTTTTAACCTCTCTTTGCTTTCTTGCTTAGGTAATATAAAGGTGCATAATATTAAGTTTTTGAATGGTTTTTATAATACCTAAACAGAAAGCATTAAACTTTATATAATATCAGCAGAAGAAGCATCTCCGGCATCTCCGCAGTCCGCACCTGTACGGATGGAGTTCAGGTGTTAAATAAAAATAGAAAGTCACTTATTTGTTAGTTTTTATGTCTGGTCTTGGTCTTTTGCTTAGGTAAATATATTGCGTTCATAAAAAAGCGAGATATATGAGTAGTGAAGTTTTTTTTTGAAAATTTAACCCCTCTTATGCAACAACCATTTAGCACTAACACTGAAAAGCAATAACTCCACGAAATTAACAGAATGTTAAGTTAAGCTGCCTCCATCCATTCTACTTCTGCATACACACTTCTATCATAATATTACGTTCAAATGAAATAGGTATGTATGGACGGATTGATGATGCATGTTTTTTTAAACCGGAGCTGAGAGAGGAATTGAAATCATTCCCCTCATATATTTATGGGATCATAATAATTTTTACTGTGAAGAGTAACGATAGATTATTATTCATTTTGTTGAGTTAGGGTGATGATGATGAAAGGGAAAAAGAGACGAAAACGGCTTCAACGCAGAGTAAAACTTATTAAACGAAGCGTTGAGGCGTATAAAGCGATCGTTTTTTGTGGGTTGCTGTTGTAGGTAGGAATTTACAAAAATATTATTTTGATGCATTTCATTAAGATTATTATTACTATACAGCTGCAATCCAGCAAAAAATATCTGTAGCCAAAAATAGTAGTTGCAGCAGGTTGCTTGCAACATTATTATTAGTTATTCAGCAGCGTTTTCAAATGTGTCGGTGAAGGGTTCTTCTATTTAAATATTCATTACATAAGACACGATAACGATACATAGCAGGAGTTGCTTGAAATTTGAAACTAAAAAAATTAGGGATTGAATTTTTAAGTTTAAAAGGTTGAAGTTCCTCCTTTTTCAATTGTAATAAAATTTGAGTACGTGAACCAACTGCAGTTCCTCTCATTTTACAAGCTTACGACTTTCAAGCAAGAGTCTTAAAAAAGAGAATTTGAGATTAAAGAAAAAAGTCATATCTGTTGAAGAATAAAGAGTTTCGGAAAAGGATTTGATACCATGCATGACCCTTGTTACTTGTTGTGAGTGAGAAGAGGAGTTTAAAACCCAAAGAAAATTGAAGAATTTGAAAAATGTTTTTGAACTTTTTCTATAAATAAAAAAATAAATATGAACGGGTAGTTATTATATTGCTTCCAATATCATTATTATTAGTTTTTGTAATATTAATGACTCAAAAAGGAATGATGCTGTTGTTGTAAGCGAGCAAATTTTCTTTAAACTTTGATAAATATTTTTCCGTGCATACCAATGTCATGAGTTCCACAACCGATATCAAAGATTTTATTACAGTTTGTGCTTTGATGTTTTAACGACTCTGGTGAAATGATAAATTGGTGAATGGCAAACGAAAATAAATGCAAAAGCATTTAAGATTAGAATTCGTTTTTTCACGAAACGATGCGATATACTTAAAGTTCCATCCTTCTTTAGTAAATCCTTTAAAATGTCTTTGTTCTCACGCTTTGCTTGACTTTTTTGCAAGCGTGAAGAAAATCAAAATTATTATTAATCTTAAACTTTTATGGCTTTGCTTGTGGTAGTATTAAAACACTGTAAATACATACATATCGGAAGCTCTGCAATTTCCATAGGTTTTTATGAATCTTTCGTTAATATTTACTGCTGGTTAGAATGAAAATTGTGATGAGTCAGTAAATCCTAAAAACCGCTCTGTTCAATATGCTGTAAAATACTTATGATATTGATAAGTAAAATATGTTCACTGAATTGTATAGCACGTATGTACATACATTAAGTCAAGCCTACGTGAGCTTCGACTGATTACGATTTACTTTTAGGAGTAATTAGAAAAACGTTTATTCCTTCGTTCTCTTTTGTGCGTCTGCATTACCAAGATTGTTTCAATGAATGATGTCATATTATTTAGGTGATTCAATCATGTTTTGCAGCTTCGCCCGGCAAAGTCACGTTGTTTTACTCGCGGTTAGTATTATTTTTACTTACTTTCTTTTGCTCATCAAAGCTTCAAAAACGTCATTATTAATAGGTCCCTCCTCCTCCACCTGCAACGAATTGAAAAAAAAACTTTGGTTTGCGTCCAATTTCAGGACTGTGCGGCATGTGCTCAACCTCATGCCTAATTCCTTGTATAAAAATAGTATTAGTCAGTCTAAAAATAAAAAATACGTTTAGTTATGTATATAAAAAATAGTTTTTTTCTCTTACGTTACATTTTGCAGTAGGGTAATTGTTTTCATATTGCGAAATAATAATCCTAAGCTGTTCCGTAATTAACGTAACACACCGGTTTAGTTATTATTATTATTTATATTTGCATGGTTTGGTTTATTTATTTTTATATAATGGCAATTCTTCCGTTGTTGCGGTTCTGAAATAGAAAGAAAGAGTGACTGATATGAAAAATATTACTTATTGTCTATTTTGTGTTGATCCACTTATAGCTTAGGAGTGAAACTAACTAAACCCGTATTATTATTGTTCTAATTTTTAGGAACAGGAAGTGAAACGTGAAGAGGAAGCCGGGGAAATTCCAACAGAGAAGAATGATGGATCAGTTCCACAGACCTCGATATCATCATCATCACCACCATCATCCGATACGGTTATTTCCAGTTCTACAGAGAGTGAAACTGGAAATATTAATAGAATAACAGGATCGGTCGCATGTCAAACCGAGATAACCGAATGTTGCAATGTGACTACTGAAACGGACACTGATTTGCATGGGGCGGCGTTGGTGGATGACACGTCAACAGCAACAGCATCAAGTGGAGTAGACGATTCCTACTTAAGGGTGAGTCGCATGACATAGTCCTAGTATGCTAATATTATAATGATGACGAAGTCATTTTTAGTTAGGAAGCTTAATTCGTTCGTATTACTATGTAGTTTGTGACGCGTCGACGATACATGAATGAACGTAAATAAAGAAATTATTCAAAGATTAGGGTTATGCTTTATTTCAGCAGAAGAAGAAAACAGTAATAGGATTTTATGTTCTTTCTGGGAGTGAAAAGGATGCAGCAGGTCTAAGTACCTAATAAGATAATAGAAATGGGATTGAAAGCAGAGAATAAGTAGGAAAGGCATATAGAGACCAGGTATTAGGTATCATTATTATTAGTGCTTTTCCCCTTTTATGGATGAAGAGATTAATTTATATATTATTATGTGCGTTACTGCTTCCACTTTTTTCACGTTGTGTAATGATGATGACTAATGAAGAACTTAGCGTTTGTCCTCTTTATGCCGTGTTTATTAGCGTGGCTGAAACAAAGTTCCTAAGTCCTTATGCATATATCATTAACGTGCGTTGATGTAGGTTTTTTCTACACACACACACACTTTTATTTATACCTAATTGCCTTTGTGATTACTTAATCTTTTTTCCTGTTCTGTTCTTTTCTCGTTGCTGTTGTGGTGACTGTTGTGAGCAGGAATTGGAGGAACGGTGCTCGGAGTACCAAACAGATTTGTACGCTCTTCGGGCTGAGCTAATGACTCTTCAGTCTGACGTTGACCAAAGTGAGGAGGCAAAAGCGAAATTAAGTGAAGACATACTTAACATTTTGCATTCCACCTTCATCATCGACGGTCAGCCAGCATTAGGAAAGCTAACACATTCTGGAGGATACGAGCCCTCCATAGAGTCAGAACAGGTTATCTTATCAGCTCTACGACAACTTGCCTCCATATGGAAAAGTCTGCTAGACAAGAAATCAACTCTGGAGAGAACAGTTGCAAAGCTTTCAACTCAATCTAGTAGTAACAGTGACAGCAGCAAGAAGACGGGAGAAGATCAGGTGGACTTGCTAGGAATCAATTTCAACCTAGACGGAAGTAGTGTGAACTCTAGTACGGAAAGTGGCATAATACCTACAATTGATTTCTATCCAGCTAAAGTTGATTCATTTGGGTTGGAAACGATAATTGAAGAGGAGAGAGCGGAGGAAGAGAGTCGGTCCACGGAAGCTGATCGGGATGCAGCAGCAGGAGCAGAAGGTTTCGTGGGCCAGCAACCATTATCAATCATTCAAGTAGATTCGTCTACCTGTTCTTCTGCCGACACGACTACTACTGCCTCAGCTTTTAATATTCTTGCACCTACTACTACGTCTCTCCTTCTGCCTCCAAAAGAAACGTGCAGCAGCTTCACTCAAACAAAAAACGAAGATAAAGATGAAGTTGAAACGGAGAAAACCGTTATTGAAACTAAAGACGCTGAAGAAGAAGAAGAGAAGCTCAAAGTTAAGATTTTAGCATCGTTGGAGGCATCTTGGCTAGCGAAGGAAAATGATTGGATTAATAAGGTTAGTGTAAAAATAATTAAAACAATTCCCTCCAGCAAAAATATACAACTTTCACTCTAGAATGTTTCCTTTCTTGTGTAATTTTCCCTACATTGCTTCTAATGAGCGCTTTACTTTCTCTTTTTGAAAATCCTTCTCCTTACTCAATTGCAGATCCAAGAAAAGGAAACTCGAATAACGAAACTTCAGGGTGACTTGGAACGTCTTCAGAACCACTTGGTTGACCTGGAAGAGCAGTACACTAATGAAACGTTGGTTAGCGAGGAAAAGGAAAAGCAGCTCACGTTACAGATCGTGGAATTGAAGAAGGAAATTAACCAAACGATGCAAAATAAGTAAGTCATTTTTTATTTTTCTTGGTTTCTTTTCTAGTCGTACAATGTTATGTTCCCGAATCCATTTCATACTTTTTTTAACTCTAAAATACAAAATATCTTTTCCTGGCGTTTTCATCGATGTTATTCCGATCAAACTCCAGGCACAGTACTTATAAACCATATCCATTTATTTGCTGAAATGTCTTTGACCTGTGAGAAATTATAAAAATTCGTTTAAAACAATTATTCTCAGCAGAATTCATTAAAGCACAAGTAAAAAAAGCAAGCAAACATTATTTTTTTAGCTTGGCGGAATAGACAATGCAGTAGCTTATGATGTCGAAGGCGCCAAGCGGTGTGGTGCAGTGCAGTGTTGACTTAGTAGCTATCCCATGTTTTAGCGTAATGGAATTAGAATAATATAATGATGTAAATGAAAGGGGGTTTGTATTGTATTCTCATAAATTTTATTTTCTATAATAATTTTATCGTTTTCAAGCCTGCTTTTCAAGCTATTGTGAATATTGATTGATTTCATTTCATTTCATATACCACCGCCGCCGCACTGTTTCCTTCGTACGCGACCCAGGGAGGGGGTGAGGTGGTGGGAGTGAAAGTATTTGGGCTTGTGCTTGTACTGCTGCTGCTTTTGAATTTATAATTCAAATTGATCTTTTGGGAGGTACTCATCTATCATTATTTTCTGTTTGTTGTTTGGTTTTTCCTCTTCCCTTCATTGTGAAGTGAATTTTTTGGAGAGGCGGAATGTATTGAAGAGTGGGAGCTGTGGTGGTGGTGGTAGTAGCCTCTCTACTTATAGAAATTCTCTTGAAACTTCAACGGGAACGAGTATTTATTTGAATAATTTCCCTCAAAAATAATAATGCTTGTCTTCAGCCTATCGCATATAATATAAATACATGTACAGGGTATGACTTTGGAACAGGCTGCCGCTGGTTTAAAAGATAAAAAATATATGTATTCAATTCATACTCATAGTACATAACGTACATTACTTTTTGTCTCTCTGAAAGTAGTTCGCTTTAGCTTTTGTGAAAATTCTGAACTGGAAGAGTCAGTTTTATGGCTTTATATTTACTTTCCCCCTTTTTTCTCGCTACATTACAAAGGCTGGCCATCAATGAATAATTGAAAAGCGAAAAAGACACAACAATTGAAAGAATTACCTCTTTCTTCCATCGTTGTCGGCGGCAGTTTATACTAATCTAGAACGACTGCCGATGGTGGTGGTGGTGGTGGTGGTACTCAACTCAACTGACTAAAATGACGGCAGCTTTTCGATGGCTTGGCTCTTGGCTTGCTCTACTTCCCCTTCAAGAAAGCTTTTACTTTTGGCTTTCCCTCTTGCACAACTTCTACTTTTGGAAAGGAAAAGCAAAAGAATTAATAATATTGCGGTTATCTCTTTGCTTGTACGTTATTTAGTCAACTCTTCTTATTTTACTGGGGAGGGAGGGAGATGTTAAGCATAGCTTTAGGATTTAAATAGATACAATACTACCACGAAGGGCTCCTTTCATACTTAACTAGCTGAATTCCAAGGATTTAAGTGCAGAAATTGAAGAATTATCGACGACGATGGCAATGACATGGCACTTGTTAAAATACAAAAGTCAAGCTGAAACTGGCGATGATGTTGATGTTGATGCGATGATGGCATTATAATCAAAGACAATTGAAAGGTTGCTGCTTCCGAATAATAATAATAAAATAAAACTGGAATAAGAAAAACAAAGTTAGTTTTTGGTTGTTTAAATATGCATAAACCTTTCCTTCCTTTTTGCTTTTTTCCTGACTTCCCCTTTCACTCTCTGTCTTTG
>JAHZNJ010001225.1:0-18276 GCA_027744475.1 Lepidocyrtus cf. sotoi NNG-2020 | reverse complement strand
GATGACTCCATGCGACCGCCAAAGATAAAAGATGAGATAAAAGATGAAATCATCTTCATCTCATCTCATCTTTTTTAAAGATGATCATCTTTAGATCATCTATGTACAACCCCTGCAAACTATGCGTGTAACGATAAGTAAAAGGCGCACAAAAAATAATTCAGATTGATATTTTATACCAGTTTTTATTTAGTTCGCTCATCAGATCAGAATTTGGTTTGGACTGACTTCACTTCAGCTTCACCTCATTTTGTTATGTAATGCAATTGGTTGTTGTTCCTAAGTTTTAGCTTGTCCAATGAAAACAATTTTTGCGAAAAAAACGTTGTTTTTGTTGGTTGCAATAAATTCGTCATGCTGCTCTGCAAAAAAATGTTATGATTTTTTACTTGCAATATTACTCCATGGTCTAATGCTGAAGGAGCTGAAATTTCACACATGAAAATAATTTGCTCGCTTTAAATAAATTTCAAATCTCCATCTTCCTGTTCGCTGTTTGGTATGCACCAAATAAATTAGCATATATTAAGTAAATTGAGGTGATTGGTGGTTTTATATTATATGCATTGGTCTAATGCTGAAGAAGCTGAAATATCACACATGAAAATAATTTTGCTCGCTTTAAATAAATTTCAAATCTCCATCTTCCTGTTCGCTGTTTGGTGTGCATCAAATTAGCATAATATATAATTATTAAGTAAATTGAGGTGATTCGTGGTTTTATATTGTATGGATATAAAATAAATCGATTAACCGTTGAGCGTTATCTTAATTGTACTGCGAAACGATAGTTTAAATAGTGGATTCGATAAAAACGGCAACAATTAATTAACATTCTGTTATATGATAGGTTAGTCTAACAAAATTCAATTCAAAATTGGAAATTGGAGATAAAACTTCGAAGAAACTGCCTCTGAATTGTGCTTATGTCATGTCGGTGGTGTATACACGTGTATTAAAGGTAAAAAATACCAATATTACCTTTTGATAAAGCTTAATGTTTTCTAAACGCCCTGCTTACCTACCTAAGGTTAAATCAAATTAATGTCAGTTAAAGTGCCTCATGTAGTGGTCACAAGTCGTGTATCCGTTTGTAAACGAGTAACCCTTTTCTTCATCGATACACCAAACAATAAAAATATGCATCATGACATCATGAGCAATGCCAGGAAAAGAGAACAAAGTCAAGCGAGAAGAGGTGCAACAACAAGTCAGCTAAATGCAAAACGCAATTGTCCAGTCTCGTCGAATTTAAAATTTACATAATAATAATGTTTAGAAGCTCACTCTACTGCACTGCGAACTGCTCTCGCTGACAATAGAAGAAAATCATTTGCATACAAAGTCAAACTCATCATAAAATGAAGTGCAAAAATGCAGAAGGGTTGTATTGAAATGAAAGGAATGTATGTCGTGTGTGTATCCGTTTGAAAACGAGTAACCTTTTTCTTCATCGATCGATACAAATACCAAACGATAAATATGCATGAGCAATGCCAGGAAAAGAGAACAAAGTCAAGCGAGAAGAAGAAGAGATGCGATGCGACAACAAGCCAGCTAAATGCACAACGCAACTGTCCAGTCTCGTCGAATTTAAAATTTACATTTAATATTGTTTAGAAGCTCACTCTACTGACTGCGAAAGTGCGAAATGCATTCCTTTAAAAGCTGCTGACAGAAGAAGAAAATCATTTGCATACAAAGTCAAACTCATAAAATGAAGCGCAAAAATGCAGAAGGGTGGTATTGAAATGAAAGGAATGGGGGAATGAGTAAACGGGGGGGGGGGAGTAAGTTGCTGTTAGTTTAGGTAGAAGAAGAAGGGGATTAGGATTTAGGATCATCATTATCATCGCCTCGCATTCGCATCGTCGCATAGCATTGCATTGATTTGTCGAAAATTAGGAGAAACGAACGGAAAATGCAATACAAGCAAATACGAAGGAGGGAGAATGAAAGTATGCAGAAAGAATTACAGCAAGAGCAGACCAAGGAAGACTATATACAGGCAAGAAGAGGAGACTTGAGATGACGAGATGAGTGCAGACTGCAGAGTGCTTTTAGCCTTCTCTTCTTATCAATCATCGCATCAAATGGTTCGGTTTCGGTTCGTGTTGTCTATGTTATGTTGGTCAGGGGTTCTTTGCTTTTGCTTTCGCTAGCCTTTTTATCCACTTTTGCTAAAATTCAACAACCCACTACTCAAGCTGCAAGCTACAGCTATAATGTGCGTGCCGCCATGCTTTTCATTTTCTTCGACGTGATTTTCGTTTTGTGAGATAGACATAGTGAAATAGAGAGCGAAAATAGGTGCATTGATTTCTTTTCACTTTTCTTGTAGTTTGACGCTTCGTGCTTCGTTCGTTAGTTTTTTAATTAATTACGCTGCGCTGCATTATATCAATTGGTTCGGTTCGCGTTGTTTATTATGTTGGTCTGGGTCCTCCTGCTGTCGCGTCGGTGCCTTGCTTTTGCTTTCGCTCACCTTTTTATCCACTTTTTGCCAAAATTCAACAAACAAACCCACTTACCCACTACTCAAGCTGCAAGCTATATAGCTAAGCTATGTGCCATGCTTTTCATTTTCTTCGAAGTGATTTTCGTTTTGAGATAGACATAGTGAGAGAGAGCGAAAAAATGTGCGTTGATTTCTTTTCACTTTTCTTTTAGTTTGAGGCTTCGTTCGTTAGTTTTTTAATTAATTACGCTGCGCTGCATTACTAATTCCAAGATAATTTAGTGGTTTGTAAAGCACAAAAGTTTAAAGTTACCTAAGTTGAAAAAAATACTTTAAAGCAACGTGTTTTTCTGCTTAAAAAGTGCCCAAAAGCTCGAGGCGAGGTATCGTTTTATAGTACTGTGCTGTTTTGTTCATACGATACGATTACAAAACGCAAAGGTAAGTTTAATTATTAAAACTTGAAAGAAATTGCTGCTACTTTTACTTAAACAGCATTCTAATTTTTCTGACAAGGCAATACAATTAACAATTGATAATAGTTTTTATAATTATTTTTTTATTCCGTGACATGTTTATCAATTAATAGAACAGCAGATGATTACTACAATGGGAGGCTCCAGGAACTCGAAAGAGCAACGAGAAGGCGCAGATGATGGTGGTGGAGGTAGTAGCTCATCCGCCGATCCTGCTCCGAAGGCGGTTCTAGTGGAATATTCTTCAGATTCGGACACCCCACCAGTGGCTGATTTATGTGACCCTGTCGTTAATACGGAGGAGGATGAGAAGGTCAAGAAGAAGAGAGATCAGGTTTTGAGAGAGTATGGAAGAATAGTGGATGCAAAGGCAGAGTTCCGAGAGGCCGAAGGGAAAAGATTTTGGAATCCAAACTACACGAAGGTTGACGAACTGGTGAGAAGCGCTGATGAAGAAGAAGATGATGATTCCTGGGCAACCTTTGAGATTCCTGTCAAAGCTGAGGAACCACCACAAAATGAAGAAGTGAGCGGTGACGGTCAAGAAGGATCATCATCAGCAGCAGAAGCTACTAAACCTCATGGCAAGAGGCAAAAACAATTCATCAGTCCTGTCCAGATGCCCCCAGTCAAGGCCTTCTCACAAATGGTGGTTTGGATGTTTTTACACAAGAACGTGTCACTTGAAGCTTCATCAACGCCCTCAATGTCGGTTTTCGAAGCTATCTCCGACAGTTTTCCTAACAAGGGAAGTGCTGCGCTGTGGAACTGAAGCAAAAGTATGGGCAGCTTACTTTAAAATGGGCACCGGAAACACTATCTGATGTATCTCCGAACCTTGACGATCCATTGCATCGATCCAAATGCCAAAGTGGATCCGTTGCCTAGAGAAAAGACTTTGGATTCATTTCGAATGCTGTTTTGTCGCTGATGCTTCACGTACAACTGCTAATGCTGTTTTGTCGCCGATGCTTCACCTACAGCTGCTTATTGCATGGTACGAAAACAAAAAGCTCTTAATTAGATTAGCTAAATTAATTCTCAATTGTAATTCGTTGCTTTTAGATGAGTGGTAGTGGTGAAAGTGGTGAGGTAAAAGGATTTTTTAATTTAAATCTTTCGCAGGAACGGACCAAGTAAAACCAGAACGTCCTGTCGATGAGTCTCCCGAGAGTAAGGAAGTTATCAAGCAAACACCGTGCAGTTCGACTTGTTTCTTAAACCTGGTATTTTACTACGGACTAACGCTTTAAACAAAACGAACGGATATATATTAATGTTCATGATAATGTTTTATTTTAATTGCCCTCCTTTTAATATATAATTTTTATAATATTTTTTTATGCCAGGCTGAAGTAGAAGCGGCCGCCCTTGACAAAGTACAGTCCGCGGAGAAGGAAAGTAGAAGCCCTGCAACACGAAGCATTCCAAAGCCTCGAAGAAACCCCGTGGATGCGTTGTGGTCTGGCGCGGAGCAAAATCTTTTCCGAGCAGCTCAGCCAGTTTACAAGTCTAACTTCTGTGGATTAGCCCAAATGCTGAGAACAAAAACTTGCGACGAAACTTATTATTTTGCTCTCAAGGAAGGGTTCGCTTTACCCTCTGCTCTTCGTGGTGATGATGGACCGAATGAGAAGAGAACTAGTTCTGGTTCTGGAAAGAAGGAGGAATCTCGGTCTTCCTCCAACAGCAACGTCTCATCGACAACTAAAAAGAAACCAAAAATGGCGACAATCTTGCGGGCACTTCAGAAGAACAAAGTTCAAGTAAAGAAAGTCACCGCCACCACTACTGATGATGGTTCGTCTGAGGAAGAAGAAGGTAACAATCCACATTATCATCCATGTAATCATCCTGGACAGCTCTGCGGAGAGAATAAAGGCGCTGACTGTCACTGCGCAATCAACGGGACATTCTGCGAAAAGTTCTGTCTCTGCGATCCTAAATGCAAGAACCGATTTCCAGGATGTAACTGCAAGGGGGCATGCAACAAAAAGTTTTGTCCTTGTTTCGCTGCTGAGAGGGAATGTGATTCGGACTTATGTATACGTTGCGGAGCAGGGAAACGACTTGCTTCTGAGATTTCTTGCAAGAACATTTCCATTCAACAGGGATTGCGTAAGTATTACATTGAAAACAAAACAATTAAATAGTTATTGTTAGTTCCTACATCCAATCAATAATCATGTAAGTTTTAAAGTTTTTTAATCGTTTTTACTTTTACTTTGTTTATAGACAAACACATATTGATGGCACCTTCTGCTGTTTCTGGCTGGGGCGTATTTATTAAGACCGGCGCAAGCAAAGGAGAGTTTATCTACGAATATCGGGGAGAAGTCATCAGCCATGATGAAGCAGAGCGAAGAGGAAAGATATATGATAAGTATATGTGCAGCTATTTGTTCAACTTAAATAAAGGTGTGGACTTGCTCTCTGATTTAATTTTTGTAATTCATAATTAGTTTTAATAGCTGAGAAGAAAATCTTTTATTTTATCTTGAACTGAACGCTGAACTACAACTGCTACAATTGATTGAACAATTTTCTTCTAGTACGTTTGTTTACTTTTTTAGCTTTCATGCAATGATTTTATTGTCTTTTTACAGGTACGATTTCACAGAGAAGCAGAAATTTTTGTCAAAGCGGAAGTACGCTTCAAAGACTTCATACCTTAGAGGATGAACGAGGAGAGGAGAATCACTCATACCGTTCCGTGCCATTCGTATATTACCTATATTGTCTTACTTTGTTTTTGTTTTTTTTGTTTCATTATTTTGGGGATGCTATTTGAAATACGATGGAATTAATGTTTTGCTATGTTTTTAGTAATGTTAGTACTAAATATTATTGATTCTTGAATAAATTCTTCACTGATTACTTCAAATTACCACCTAAAATAGATACTGTAACTGTCATCACAAAAGACAACTGTAACGTCTTTTGTCATCACTTTCTATTTCTATTCTTTTATGCTCACTCATTAATTTTTTATTTTTGCAACTCGCTTTCGTTACTAACGTTTTCTTAGCTAAAATAGAGGCCATCTGCATTTTGAGTTTTAATTAGTAATTGAAATTATTAATTTCTACAAAAGTAAATAGTGCAACGATGCGACGTTTTGAAAACATTTTAAATACGAAGACTCCTCTGTTAATCGTTTGTACAATGTTTGTACAGTTTTGCGAATAGGAAAGCTTTATTCTTATTCGGACTATTCGGAGTAACCATGTTTGAGCTAGATGATGAAGGCGTTTTCAAATGGAATGCGGTTTTTCTTTGGATAGCCTGGATCTTAGGTTTTACACTTGTCGGGTTCCCCATCTTCGTCTGTCTGCAGTGGTGCACGGTTAGTTACACTATTAGTCGTGATTGCGACAATTTTGTATATCCTTACGAAAGTGGATGCGTGATTAAATTCTAAATATCTATTATTAATGCAAAGTGTATGTGACTATAGCGAGGACGTGATCTGGATGAGAGCTACTACTGGAATCGGATAAAGGGGCATGAGGTAAAGAGGAATTCTCTGTCAAACAACGACTTCTAACGTCTAGTCTAGCCATAAATGACAAGTCATAAGTTAAATGTCTTTTGCACAATATTACCTATTGAAAGTAGAAATGTGGATCTTTTCTGTTATGCAATAAAATTCTGTGATACAAAAACTACTATTTCTGTGAATTGCACAAGGTATTTAAAATTATTTAAAGCTAGAAAGCTTAGATTTATGATTATAATGACGATGACGAAAAACTTACAGCTTGTGCAGGTGTTTTTCTGGTCCAAACTAAGAAATCATTAATGTTGACTACTGTGAAATTTAAAAAAAAATCATACAAAAGTGGCACAATTTATTGCATGGTTGGTTGGTAGGTAGGGTAGTAGGTAGGTCCATCTTTTTAAACTGCAGTTATAGCAAGAAACGTTAAATACATCATTCATGATCACAATCACACCATTTGCATGTATTCAATCACAGAATAAAAAATGTTTTTTACACAATTAAATAAAATATTTACCACAGGTGGTGCACTGCGTGAAAAGGAAACCCCTTTTTATATGCAGCAAAAACTACTGTTTGCAAAATACATCGCTTTCATTGATTCAATTGGTTTCATTTAATTAAGAGCGACCTTCCACAAATCGCTAAGTAGTTTAGACCCAACAGAGCAAGCGTTCTGCCAACATAAAATTCCCAAAGATACTAAAAAGTAAGCAAATCCCAATTAAAATGAAATTTGTGCTTGTACTACTATACATGTTCCTTTCTTTTGGGGTACTGTGCGACGCGTCACTTCCTAGCGATGACAAGGTTGGTGTAGTTTGCAAAGTTTTAGCAATCGATAAGCAACTTAAGTCAATTTAAATTAAGACAAACATTCATCGTGACAGTACATAACAGAGCGACACAGTTTTATATAGCTCAGTGTATTGTATTGGTTTTCTATCGCTTATTCCAGCAGGGATCCAAAAATGAACTCATCTCTGATCCTATTCCTGAGGGCTTCATGGAATTGTTCAATAACCCAGCCATGCTAAGGTTGCCTGCTGGAGCTCCATTACGAACAACAACTCCAAAAACAGGAGGAAAAACGACGAAGAAGAGCCGTTCCATCAGTTACCAAAAAGTAACATTTTAAACATACATTCGTGCTGGCGAATACAAAAACGTTGTCCTATATTATACAGATCAAAGTTTATAAAATTGTTGTAGTTCATCCATCATTTAAAAAAACTTGCAATTTTTCTACAAAATATTTTCTTTCAGTAATTTTGATTCACCACTTTCTTTGTTTGTTTTCATCTTTGAATTTTTACTCATCACTCATCACATTATGTAATATCATCTTTTGCAATATAACAATTAACCGATCTGCTAAAAGTCAAAATCTAAAAAATTAATCCAATCCAACGAATCCAATCCATCCGTGCATCTTTCTCCATAATCGCATAATATCGCATGTAAGGTAAGTAATTTCTTTGAGCAACAAAGCATCTCTCATCTCAATCTCATCGTAGCTGCAGAAGCGAAATATGTATTCATGATTCCAAAAAATGAGGAACTCTCGTCTCGTCTCTCTGGCGTGCATCGTCCTTTTTGCCTACTATGTATGTACTTAAAAACGCAACGCAACGTTCAAGATTTTGCAAGAAAAGTGGAGATGAGAAATTGAGATTAGAAGAGGAGGGGATAGGGAAATAAAATAGTAGCGTAGCGTAGTTGTAAAAAAGGAGTGGATCGAGTTGCAGTTGAGGGCAAAAAGGTAGCGAAAGTGGAATGAAATGAAATACACAGCTTTAGGTAGAAGAATTTAGCAATGGCATTTTGGCGATGATTTGATAACGATATAATAACAGT
Organism: Lepidocyrtus cf. sotoi NNG-2020; assembly: GCA_027744475.1. NCBI lineage: Eukaryota > Metazoa > Arthropoda > Collembola > Entomobryomorpha > Entomobryidae > Lepidocyrtus > Lepidocyrtus cf. sotoi NNG-2020. The sequence continues at coordinate 9,983 of JAHZNJ010001225.1, read as the reverse complement.
GTTTAGTTTTCTGACTGAGCTAGCAGCAGCTGATAGTTTCCCAATTATTTTCTGCCTTCACTTCTACTGTGTTCATAATTAGCTGTCGTAAGTAATTAGGGAATAGCAGTTATCTAATTAATTTACTTTAATTTTATAACTGAACAGCTTCTGTGCCTGCTCAAGAGAGTGAAGTGTGCTTTTGTTTAAATGCTAAAAAATAAAAATATAAAGGTGAAGGTTTAAGTTAATTTTCAACAAAAAATGGAGGGTTCAGGGTTGTGTGAGGAGATGGAGGAAGGTAAACTTGTCGATGTCGCTGTAGTCGCAGCTGTTGACCCCAGCGAAGGATTAACCGGATTAATAGGTAAACAACACCCAATTAACAACTGAACACATTGCAGTGGGATTCTTTCACTTCATCTACTCCATAACTGCTTCATCGAATTTTGATAAATTGCAATGTCAGTGTTTTAAAATGTTTGATTTATATTTTTGATTTCGCTAATGTTGAATGACAATAGAGCCAGAACCACCAAGTGTAGTTCCACCGAAGCCAAAGAAAAGTAATTGGAGGAGTAAGAAGAAGCAGCGGGGGTTTACGTTTGTGCAGCCACCAGTGGAACCTCTCGTTGGGAAACCAACTCGATTTACTAATCAACTGCAGTATATTGAAATGCTCGTTATGAAAGCGTTGATGGACCATCCTCAAGCTTTTCCCTTTGAAGCCCCAGTGAATACATCAATAGCTTCAGTATGTAGTTGAGTATTTGTAAAGATAATTTTAATTTAAATATTTCTAACAATACTGATAATACGGTTTAAATTATGATTTTTTTGGTGTTTTGTTCAATAGGATTATTATGACGTTATTGAAGACCCAATGGATTTCGGAACCATTAAAAAGCGACTTCAAAATAAGTTCTACTGGGGTGCTCAGCAATGTATGGAGGACTTCGAGCTCGTATTCCGGAACTGTCGCACGTATAATCGGCCAGGCGAGCCCGTCCTTACAATGGCGAATGAACTTGAAGAACTATATAGAAAGAGAATTGCAGATGTGTTCAAAAAGTACCCGGAGGAATTAGAAATTGGAGATGGAGGGGTTGGAAAAAGAAGTAAAAATTTACATAAAAAGGGAATTCATATCTTAATGCTTTTTATATTGGTTGATGGATGGATGGATAATTAATAATTACTAATTAATTTGATATCTTAAATACTTACTTTTTCTGAATAGGTGCACGTATCCGTAAACGAGTATGCCTCTCATCAGATGAGGATGACGAAGACGAATTTCCGTCTGTTAAGGTGAATTTTAGAAACTTCCGATGCATAACTGCAATGAGTTTTTATGTATGTATTTCAGATGAAGATGATTCTGTCCTATTTTTAAAAACGTTTCATTTCTAATTTAATTCATTTAGGCGAGGCGAGGTAGTCGCCGCTCATTGTCCATCTCTTCAGACTCTCTCGACAAAGACTATGGCACGCCTATCAAAAAACCACGTCATCAGAAGCAGCAGGCAGAGAAGGAAATGCGTTCTCAGAAGGATCCCATGAAAGGCTGCATGGAAATCGTTGACGAGTTATACTCCAAAGAGCATTATGTACGTGAAAACTGAAAAGCTATTTACACTTTCTTCCAAGTATTCTTTTTTTCTTAAATTATTACCAAGTCGAGCAAGCTACCAATTGTTATTCTTTTTGTATATAGCCTTACGCGTACATTTTCTACGAACCTGTTGACCCTATAGAATTATGCATTCCTATGTACTTCCAAATCATTAAGAATCCTATGGATATGCGAACGATTCAGGTAAGAATCTGAAGATGTTTAATTATAATTTAGCTTAAAAAGCACTTTTAACCTTAACCTCTCTCAAATAATGTTTATTCTTCTTATTGAAATGGTTTTATTTTTATTTTTGCAAAAGAAAAAGTTGATCCGTAACGAGTACAACAGTCCCTCTGAATTCGACGATGACTTTCATCTCATGTTCCGAAATTGCGCCCAATTCAACGTTCGCGATTCATACATAATGAAATGCGCACTCGACGCGAAAAACGCCTATCTGAAGCTGTATAACAGACTGAAGAAGTCATTCAAGCCAGGTGAATTCGAGTTCGAGAAGAGTAGTATCCACAACCAATCTGGGAGGTCTTTTTCTCGTGAAGTAATTAAGAAAGGTATGCTTTCTCTTTTAATTTTCATCTATTGATTATAATTATTGTTATCGAGTTTCCGTTATTATCAATCAATTAGTTATATTATATCCTGTGCTTTTTCTGATTCTTTTTTAAAAGAAACAACTGCAGTGGTGAAGAAGCAATTTTCTCCAGAAGAAAGGACAAAGTTGCAGCTCGACTTTCAAAATCTTTCGTCTGAAGACAAGGGAAAGGCCATCCAGATCTTCAAGAAGAACGAGGAAGCTCCTGTTCTTTATTCCGGAGAAAACTCAGCAGCACAAATCAATTTCCTTTCATTGAAACCAGAAACGATTAACGCATTGAAGACTTTAATTCATTCGTGCAAACAGAACAAAGGATTAAAGGAACAAAAGTCACAGGAAAGTGTCAGGTTGAAAGAGGACGGAAAGGCGAGAAAAAGCGAGAAAATGCGAAAGAGGGAAAAGAAAGGTTTGATTTTTCAAGTTTTTTTACTCATTACTTTTCTTCTGATTTCAACATTAGCAGTTAGTTCATAGGTTAATTTTAATGTTTACTTTAAATGAACATTAAACACTAATATCAATATGGTCTTAATGTATATGAAATATAAAGGTTCAGATGATGAAGATTTCTTGGTTGATCGAATGTCGGATGATTCGTCCATATATTCACTTCCGCCTACTGATGAGGAGTCCGAACCTGACCGTTGGATCATCGTTTCTGGTTCCGATGCTGAAAATGTTGAAAGAAAGAGAAAGAAGAAATCGAAGGATGCAATGAGAAAGAAGGTACATAATTATAAGTAATTAGCAAATCACTATCGAAATCCAAATAGGTATTTTATTTTAAAAATCATTTTTCAGCTAAAGTAAAAATATGCTCATGTGGCGTGTTCTCTGTTGCCAAGTTTAATCATTCATCATTATGTTCTCTTTGTTTCAGAATTCATCTGCTGTAGCTGAAATTCAGAAAAAGAAAGCGACCGAGGTTTCTTCAATCAAAACTCTGCCGAAGAAGGAAGCCAAGGAGGGAAGCATTCAAGAAGAACGCCCGCCCCCACCAAAAATTTCATTGTCTAAGACTGCAGACCAGAAAAACTGGAAGATTGCTTCTGCTCCAGTTCCAACAGTGGTTAGCACAACTGAGGTACTAAGTTTGATATATTTTTAATATAATACACAAGACGGAGAACACAATCACTAATAAATTATGATAATATGAACAAATCGCTAATTACCAAACTATTTGTATCTGTTTAATATCAGATTCCTGCTACGACTGCTGCTGCGACTGCTGCTGCTCTTGTAAAAATCCCTTCGATCCGAATTCCACTGGATTTGCGCGAGCATCTGAAGTCCGTAAATGTGCCATCAGCAGTATTACTAGTACCAGTACCAGCTAAGGAGATTGAGATTGAAAAGAGCTTATCAACAAAACCCGCCGCCTCCACTTCCGCAAGCTGCTCACAGAAGCAATCCCAAAATACCAAGTCAGCCTTAGACAATCAGTTTCAGCGATTGAAGCAAACTATGGAACAGCGAAAGCGCGACAAAGAAAAAAGGGACATGCTGGCTCAACAAGCAAAAGAAAAGGAGATGACTTTACAACGAGAACAAGAGAAAGGAAGAGAAAAGGAAATGACGGCGACGACGGCACCGGCACATCGACAACATAAGCAAGACCAAGATAAACAGCGACGACGACCATGGAATCCTTTACAGCCGCAACCCCAACAAGAAAGAGAAGCGGCATATGCCACATCCATCCCTGTAGATAACATTGTCGGGCGTCCTCATGTGCGTGAGCGTGAGCCAATCGTAAGAATTCCCAGGTTAGTTTTAGAAATGAAATAAAAATGGGCTTGAATGTTCTTCATGTATATTCCAAGAAACAAGTGAAACTAAAACTAAAAATTCAAACTTTTTTACTTTTTACAACCCATTTCCGTTTTTAGAGACGGTGGTGGAGGCACATGCACAGACGCCTCGGTTAGCATCGTTTCGCAAATCAGGGTAGGATCAAGGACTCCAACTGATTTGGAGTTAAAAACGGAGGCAAGAAAGCGGGAGCTCCAGCGTATGAAAGAGGAGGCACAACGAAAAAGATATCGAGAGGCTCGGCAAGGTATTAGAGAAATCAATATATTATATAATATAAACTAACGTTAACTAATGCTATAAATAACGTTGATTTATCTAATGTCAAAAGGTCCAATGTATCATTACCTGACGTCCATGGGAATGGTAAATGAGTTCGAGGATAATATCCGCAATTCCAACCCCTACTTTTAAACCTTCCGTAGGAGGAGGAAGTCAAGGAACCATTTTATTTGTATTTTGACACTGATGTACTCATTGTTTGCTTTCCTTTTTATACTTTTTTCTACATTATGTTACGTTTCATACTACATACCGGTTACTGTTTACTAAGAGCGAGAGTGTTCTATTCTATTTAATATTTTTCTTAAAACGAAATGTATTTATAATTTAGATTTATTATACGTTTGAGACTACTTAGATTTATATTTCAAATCGAAATCGAGTATAATTATCCATCTTTAACTAAATACTTATATTAGTTTTAGAAACACGTACGCGTCTCGTGTGATCTACTACTTACAAAACATGATTCGTTCAAATTCTTTGTTACTGTAAAAGCTAAGTACTTAAGCATCTTTGTATATGTTTTTATACGCATGTTGATGTTGTGGAGTGGATTAATTAAATCAAGTTAAATAGTAACAATAAAAAAAGCTCGTACTCTATTATGCCATTCATAATTACTTCAGTACGTAACGTACTTCAAAATTCAAAAGAAAGAAAATAAATCAACTAACTTCCTGTTTCATTTTCATCTATCATTTCACCATCAATCAACAACACTGGAAAGGAAAATTATAGCTACTAAAAGTCATCCTGAATCTATAGGTATATCTTAATTCAAGCACATCGATAATGAACAGCAAGACAAAGCAACAAAGCCATAAAACTCCGCCAATGAAAACAATGAAAGGCTCAACTGCATTGAGACTACCTCTGATGCAAAATCTAAACCTGGAAGCTCTTCCACTGTAAATTCTCAATTGTACATTTAGTAGTTTCATTTTGTAATTATTTTTATTCGGAATTATGTATTTAATACGTAACGTATGCATTAACAAAAGTAATTAAAAATTAATTTAAAAGTTTACTTCTGTACTTTTCTTTAAAAAATCTATTTTTATTGTCTATTCCGTGTCTTCTTCCTCTTCTGCAATGTCTAAATCATCTAGATCTTCAAATAGGCTTTCATCGATAGGAACTGCATCATCACCTGAAAGAAAAGATTCAATTATGCAATGAGCTTTTTATAAATAAAATATTGTTATTTACTTTAACTAACGAAGTTTCAAAAGTTGGTTTAAAGCATAATAATGAGCGTAGGTTTACCTTCATCAAATGTTAGATCAGAATCGTTAAGAGTCTTATCCCTCATAAACAGCTCTTTACCAGTTAGCTTCTTATTCAAGGACTCCTTCTCTTTGGCTTCCAGTTCCTTCTTCTTCACCGACATTTCCGAATCAAACTTGGTTTTCCATTCGATAAATGTCTGGATTGTAACTCGTGTTCCTTCGAATCGTTTCTATTCATATTAAACAGAAAGAAAAAATGAAGTAAAAACCTGTATATTTAATTTAGTATTTTAGTTGTAAGGTTGACAGTAATTAAAACTAGTTTTTAATCGCGATTTTTGCTTATCTTTAAAAAAAATTTAAAAATTTTACCAACCTGTTCCTCTTCTTCCTCTTGAAGACGTTTCCTTTCCTCATCTTCCTCCTTTTCTTTGACAAGTGTGTCCCATCTTTGATTTAGCCATTCTATCGCAACAGACACGAGGGTAAATATCATTGCCATTCCAGTATTTTCACCTGCCTGTGTAATAATTGAAAATTAGGTTCATGACGATTGACCTTAAATAAGTTAATTAATAAAGCTGTACACTTTTAGAAAGAATACAAATGAATACATGCATATTAAATATCACAATATTTTAAGTACCTGTTCTAAAAGTTCACTGATAAGATCTTCGATTCCATCCTCTGGTTCCAAGTTTGTTTGCTCATCTTCCTCGGCAGGCACAACTTCAATTTCTGGCACTTCTTCTGGATATTTAGGAGTAAGTGTAAACTTTAACAAGGCAGTGTAACCCTCCCCGGTATCTTCAAACTCTGCAGTTCTCGTAACAATTGTGAATGTTATCGGACTCTCGGAAAGTACTGAAATACAAAATAACATTATGTGATATAATTAACAAAATTCAGTTACTACAAACTTTCTCCTAATTTGAGCATAATATAAGAGCAGTGCGGGTGGGGTAATGTAAGAAGTAAGAACTGTGATTTGAGTTTTCATTTTATTTTTTGTCAAGTTGAATATTTTTAAAATATTGCTTACACGTGTACTCCGATGGATAGATAGCTTCCAAAGCTTCAATTTCACTTCGTTGTTCTTCCGCATAATCCATTTTTAAATTTAATTTGGAGCAGTAGTCAATTTAGTGATTAGTAAAAATGACAAAAACACTAAACACGACAGTGAACAGATGAAAGATTGACAGAACACAAAATACCAGCAGCAGATGGAGATGGATGGATTGTAGTTTGCTGGATAAGTATTTTTGTTTGAGCAACTAATTTTCACTAATCAACATTCAACATCAACACTAGTAATATCCATGACTTACCAATTAATATCATAAGACTGAAAGTAGAAACACCTCAATAATCAAGTTAAATCAACAAAAAACTAAGATGATTTTTTAATCCCGTTTCTCTCCTTTCATTTACCATTCGGTTTCGGTGTGTGGTGGTGGCATGTCTTGGTCTAAAAAAAGCAAAATGTAAAAAAGTGTTTTAGTTTTATAGCATTAGCATAGCGCTTAGCAGCTGCTCTCTACTCTCTTCCTATCTTGCATTGCAGTACATTACCACTATGGTATGTATTGGTGAATTGGTGACATGGCCATGGTGAGGTGAGTATTGAGTGCTTGTGAATGTGCTGTGTGACTGATGCATGATGATTTGATATTTTGATGCTTTTGCGACTTTGCGTCGATCAATGGGAAAATGAAAGGAAGAAAAAGTACATAATATTTTAGCAAAAAGAGAAGAAAAGCAAAAAAATATCCAAACCAAAACATATTTTTGCTGTACCACTATTTGCCTTTATCATCATTTGAACGCGAACGCAACGCTTGATAGCAAATTGCTGCATTTCCACAATCCATAATATTGCATTCCCCATCCCATCCAAGATCCAACTACGCACATTCCTCCTTTTGGCTTGCCTGCTTTTGATGTTTTGCTTCTATTGATGTTTTGCTTCTATTTCTATTCTATAGTATTATACTCTGCTTGCTCGCTAATAGAGTGCTCCTCTGCTATTATACGGTGGTAGGATCTGATCGAGATCGGATGTAATAGTGTATTTTTCAGGTATTTTTGTAAGATGTATTTTTGTAGGCAGAGAGCAGCAGAGCTAAATAAAAGTAGAGTCAAAAGCGTAGAAATTGCTGTACATTATGGTGACTGACTTGTATTGTGATGTGACGATTCACTTCTCTACGAGCGAACGGAAGTAGTACAACAACCTTTTTTTTTACAGTTTTACTGTTTTGCTTGTCCTGTTCTGTTCTGTTCCTGCTACTGCTATGCTAGCTCCTTCCTGTTTCGTTCTTATCTCATTTGTATTATTGAAGTGAAAGAGGAAAGACAAAAGAGAGGGACATGAGAAAGCAAAACAGCAGAGTCAGAAGTTTATAATAAAAATTAAAAGGCGATTTTAGTTTTCTTTTTTGAAAACGTGTGATATTGATAGTGTTTTAAAAAAAATTTATTCTCTGCTGTAATGTTAATTACGAAAGTTTAGTCGAAGTTTTCTTTGGGAATTGTTATAATTCAAATTCAGTAATTAGCATTTTTTTAAACTGATTGTGTTCTGTTCAGAAAAAATATTCACATTGAATTGACAATTGATATTGAGATGGGATTGAGAAGTGAGAGAATTTTTTAATTGGAGGAGTTTTTATAAATATCTGCGTAGTGCTGCTGGTCAGCGAGATGCTATAAACCACTTTTACGCAAGACACAAGATAACTTCGCAAACTTCGCATTCGATATTATTCGATTTACTTGATGTCTAAAAAACGTATTAATGATTAAACTTGATGGTGGTGACGAGTAAATAACTTTTAACGAGAATTAAAGACTAATTAGTAAAAAAAGCAATAATAATACTAAATAATAGTGACAGAAGCGATGGAGGGGAGACGTCCCGAATTCTTTATCGATGTGGCGGGGAAATGCTACTTCTGTTTGAAGGGGATTTCTTCATCAGCATTATCCTTAAATGAAGCGGAAACAGAGTCGAAGTTACGAATGGCCTCTTTCCAACACTTATCCAGATATTTGAGGATTGACAGAAGGCAAAGGGTGGTTGAAGCACTTAAAACTAGGAGTGATAGGCGTATCGCTGCCTCCATCCTGAGGGGGGTTGGAGAGGGGGTGGAGAAATCTAACTTAATTATCGAGTTATGCGACACTTGTGCTGAAATGAACGATAAGTTCTGTGCTCTGTACGAGCAATGGCTAAATATTGAAATGGCAATGGGTCACTGCTTGGATGGGATTCAAAAGAAGATGAAGGAAGCGGACGTTGAGGGACGTTTCCAAAAAGTGAAGCAGATCTTTAAAGGATGGACAAAGTCAAATATGATACCTAAGTCAAGCACCAAAATTAATCAAAGCTTTTGGCGAGAAACTTTGCAAAAATGTAAGAGACAGACGCAAATTCCGTTTCTATTCTTATCGTAAATTAAAATATTGGATATTTAAAACCAGCGTAATAAGTTGATGATATGATATTTCTTCAGCTGTCAACTTCAATTAATTAAAACTCACATTTTCTGTTACTTTTTAGGCCAATCAAAGAAGGAACAGTGTTACCCTAAAGTTAATATTGCAGGGTTAACTAAACGAACCATCCGAAAGAAGACACGACGTGGACGCATTCCAAGACATCTGCCCCCTGTCCTCTCCGACGATACTGAACCCATCAACGAAACCAAACATGTCCCTCCTCCCAATTCAACCCAAGAACTTCGCATCCCGTTCTACGGAGCAATGCCAATGCGTTCACGACGAAAGCGGGGATCTTCAGCGTTTGAAGAATCAAAACCAGTTATCAAGACTGAGGAATCTTCTGCAAAGCCCACATCAAACTCTACAGCTGGAGCTTTATTAAGGAGATCAATTTTGCGCCCCCGCAATCGCAAGCCGTCTGGTACTGGAGCACTCCAAGTAAACAATAGAAGTAAAATTAAACACAGAGTAGCAGCAGTGAAGACAGAAGAGGGAGAAAAGGACCCAACTTTAAATTCTGGAAGAGGAGATTACCTTGATGCTGCCCTAATGAGATTTCGCTGCGCTTTATGCAATAAGTTCTTTTGGCATAAATGGCGCCTTACCAGTCACATGCTAAAAATTCACGGCCCTGGCTACAAGTGCGTCAACTGTCCAAAATCATTCAGGGAGCTTTCCCTCCTCAAAGCGCATATCTCTGGGAATAGCTGTAGTAGGAAACTGGAAAAGAAGGCAGTAGAAGAGGACGCTGTTGTGGATGATGGGGAAAGTAACGATAGCCTTGAAAAACTGAAGATTTTCGACGCATGCTTGGATGCACAGAAATCTTTACTTCAATCGAGTTCATTGCTTAAGGCGATCCCTATCCTCCCTCCTTTCAACAAGAACACAGGAGCAACTGCATCAATAATGGCAAAGCCAAAACCTATCCTTC
>JAHZNJ010001224.1:0-18698 GCA_027744475.1 Lepidocyrtus cf. sotoi NNG-2020 | reverse complement strand
TCTTGTTTTAGGCTCAACTCCGGAGAGAGAGTTGATGATGAATCGAATTCAATCTCTTTTACAAAATGAATTTTTGTTTGCTCTTGCTTGGCTACACACACAAACAGAGAGAGAGAAAGAGACACAACTTACAATCTAATCTTTAGAATGAGAGAAGCAGAACTGAAGATTCAATGCACACGCACCACACCACACACAGCAGAGCAACCATAGCACACATCAAATTGCTGCTGCGTGAAAACAGAAGAACTTTATTTATTTTATTTTAAGACGACGATGGTTCGATGGGTAATGCGCATCAATAAGAAAGTGAACGAGGAGGAGAAGAAGATTACAGTGTCTGCACTTTATTCATTTTCTTCTTCTGTTTCTGCTTCTGCTGTTTTTAGTAGGTTGTCTGTCGTCTCCATTTCTAATGCAGACTCTCTTTTTTCTGTCTTTCTCTTTCCAGGGCAGATAGAAAATGAAACAGGAGACTCTGTTAAATTGGAATTGGTTGGATGAAGAGGAGGATGCTCTGCTGCCGCTGCCGCTGCTGCTGCTGCTGCTCAATGTTCATCACATGAAGTTAATATAATGCTGCTGCTTTTGCTGCTGCTGCTGGTGGTGAACTGGTGAATTTTTTTCCATTCTTTAAAAAAAAGAAGAAGAAAAAGAAGGAAGAAGTGGATGGATGGGTGGATGGATATTGGATGTTTATATGACTTTTACTTTTCCTATATAGATAAAAGGAAATATGGTTATTGCAAGAAGTAACAAGCATTAAAACATAACAGCATGGCAGCAGCAGTAAAGTTAAGTTGAAGACCTTGTTTGGAAGTTTAAGAAGGAGGCTAGAAAATTGTCAACTTGCAATCAGTGAAGTGAAACGTTTTTCTCACAGGGAGAAGAAGAAGAAATAGAAGAAGTGTAGAAAATGTCTTTGTGACGACTGACGAGGAAGAAGACGACGACGATTCCACGGATAAGTTGATAGATGCTGCTTGCTGTTTATGCTGGAAGGGATCCTTCAACCATTTCCACCAGTAGCATTTTTTTCTTCTTGTGTTGTTAGTGCGGAAAGAAGAGGAGCCATCGCATCACTACCATAACCATCATCATCATCATCATCAACAACAACATCTTCCTCTCATGATATAAAACTTAACTCTCAGAATCTTCTTATTTTTGGTGACTTTTTTTTCGTTTCTTTTTACCTTTTTCCCTTTTCCAAAAAGCAACCCAACTAGTACGTACCACGACTACTTACTTTACTTACTTACTAACCAACCAACTTGTCGCCACTTCAACTTGTCTTTTGTTTTCAGGGGGAAAACTTCAACAGAAGAAGTTTCAACTTGAAAAAAAATGTGTATGGGTTAGCATTTTTTACTATTAAAAATGCAGTCAACAAAGAAGGAGAAGTTGAAGTTCCATCTTCGTTCCATATGATCAAAAAAGTTCTTTTCCCTGTAAGCAGCTGAGGTAAGTACAAAGTGCAGAGTATATGCTATGGTAGGGGACTATCTGGATTGTGCTGGATAGTTAGATGAATTCAATGGCAGCCTGACTGACTGACAAGTGCTAACAATACAAAAAAACTTCCATTCCATTCCAACTTCCATTTTACAGAAAGATATGAAAAAAGAAAGAAAGGGAATACAAAATCTTCTTTCTGTTTGTATGAAAGGGAAGACTTTTTTGTGTGTAAAAAGGATTTTTTTATAATAATATACTGTGTACTTCACTTCGTCTCTTTTCCTCTCCCTGATTTTCCATAAAGTTCAGCTCACTCACTCACATCAGTGCAGTGGTTCACTCAAGGACTTTCCTCCTCGCATATCATCATCATAATAATTTCCACTTTACATCATGTCATGTCATAATAGAAAGAACGGTATTTGAAATTTTGAAAAACATGAATAAACATAATCATCATCGTCATCATCATCATCATCATAGCAAAGCAAAAGCTTAAGAGAAATTCTCTTCACAAATATACTAAAAAAGAGTTGAAGTTGATGTTGAGCTTTCAAAGCTGAGAATTTTTAATGAAATGGAATGGAAAAACTATATGCCTAAGTATAGGTGGTTGAGTAAAACTCCTTTCGTATTTTATATAAATAAGAAACTATTACAGTTAGTAAAAGATTTAGTATTGCAATCTTTAAGATTCTTGTGATTTCATTACTACGACTATTTTTATTACGAATCTTTAAGATTTTTTCAATGAGCTATTCTATTTTGAATTAAAGTTAACTAACAACCCTCAAACTCTTTCGTTTTCTTTCTTTTTCTCTATCTCTCTCTCCGTCTATCTTTCTTTTCGTTATGGTTGGTTGGATGATGATTTCCTCTGGCTGATTTATTATTTTTCTGTTAACAGAATATAGCATGGAGCTCCCTTCCCTTCCCTTACTCAGCTACTTTTTTACCATTGATTAATAATAATAATGATGATAGCTTTTCTCCCTTCTTTTGTCTTGTTCTTCTTGAAAAAAAAATGATGAAAGAGCTGCCGAGCGTTCGGTTGCTGAGCTCCACAATGATGATGCTGATACTGCTGATGATGATGATTTCAATCTTTTTCCAACGTAGAGAATATTAAAAAGATGGAAAGAGGAAAAGGAAATCCTTCTTTACTTTACTTCCAGTTCTACCAAAATGGAAAATAATTTTTTTGTCTCTTCTCTCTTTTTTCGATTTGTAACTAGTTTGAGTTGAGACTTAAGAGATGAAGAAAAAAGTCTCTTCCTTCTTTTCTCTTTTTTAGAGTTGAGTTAGCACTTTAACAGAGTAGGCAGTCACATTCACATCATCTTCATCATCTTCTTCTTCGTACATACATTTTTCCATACATTGAACTAAAACGAACTATTATTAGGCTGTCTCTTCCTTTCTCTTTCTCTCTCTCTCTCTCTCCTGTGGTCTTTTTCTATTCATCTGTTCTTCTACTCTTACAAAGTACATAAAAGTAACGAGCAAGAAGAGAAGCAGAAGAATTGGAGTCTTCTTTCTCTCTCTCTCTCTCTCTCTCCTGTTCGTTCGTTATAAAAAAAGTTGTAAGTTGTAAAGGAGGAATGATAATAATAAAATGGAAATGCCTTTAGGGCTATAGATCTTTGTGTGTGTCTCTCCATGTGCTGTGTACATTGTAAGGAAGATGTATGGATGGATAGATGGATGGATGAATGTAATCCAAAAAGCCCCTTGAAAAAAAACGCCGACATATAAAACAGATATTTTTATATAGGTTTTGTGTATTAAGTATTTTAATGTCAACTTCTTCTTCTCTCTCTTCTCCACCTCATCATACTTATCATTGCAAATGTATGGAGTCAGCAGCAGCAGCAGTAAAAGGGAGTCGATGAAATCACCAAGAAAAAAGTTGACGAAGACTTTCGTACAATATCAATATAGGAGACGCAGTTTAGTAGTTTGTTACCGCAGCAGATGATGAGTGGAAATGCAAAAGTTTTTCCTCTCAACTTGGCAAATATGATGATGATGATGATGATGATCGTCTTTATCTTCATGACTATTGGAAAAGTCATGCATGCTTTCCTGCCATTGCCATCATCATCCTGCTGATTGTGATGAGATGGGATGGCATATATATATGCATGATGATGACGAGAGGCAATGATGTGGTGGTGACGGTGACAGTGAGGAGTAGGACTGATGTGAGGAAGAGTCTACTACTCTTCTTTTCTAATGTAAGTTTTCTTGAGTTATCCAATAAAAACAGCAATAATAGATAAGGCATTCGGTAATTTTCTCTGTAAGAAAGTAAAGTAAATAGAGAGTGAGTCTCTTCTTATTCTTATGATGATAATGGTGATGGAATAAAAATGGAAGTGTGTCAGTCAGCAGCAGGAGCAGCAGTAGAGCAGAGAAGCTACTTTACCTAATGCGAAAAAGGTATTATCTAATATCTATGTATTTTTTTCTATTATTGAATCTTCCTTCCTTCCTGTGTGTACTTTCTCGTGAACGTCATCACCAACCACCACCGCCACCACCACTTTCCAAACATTTCCATAATCTATCGTCATCCTTTTTTGAAGAGAAGAGAAGAGAAGGTTTAAGAAAAATAAGAAGAAGAAGACGACGACGACATCGACGATATGGAAAAGAAAAATACCTTTTTAGAAATCTATTGCTTTTTCCCTAGCACGAAGATGATGACGATGCGCGATGACTACACACAATATCACATTGGAGAGAAAGAAAGGGAGATAGAGAGGGTATCTTTCTTTCTTCGATGAGCAAGCACACGACACGGGAAATGGAAAATTCAAGTTTTTTTGTATTAACGCAGGAAAGGAGAAGAAGTTCTATATTGGGGTTTGGTTGGGGTGTTAGCTTTTTGTTATATGTACGTAGTACGTAACATGTACACGCTTTTGCTTTACTATCGATTGAAACTAGTGAAGGGAAGAAGAAGAAGCGAGATGCGAGTGAGTGTGAGAGAAAAAAAGAAAGAGGTTGTGAAGCTGAAAATGGTTGGAATAAGTAAGTCGCTGTGTAACCCTCATAGTAGCATCGCATCGCATCACCTGAATGAAAATCGATTTAAGGGAAACTTCGTTTTACACTTTTACCTATTCATGAAGAGCAAAAGAAGCTGAGCTGTTAGAGCTATGCTTTTAAGTTAGGTTTAGATTCTATACTTATTACTTTTCTGAAGGTATAAATGAAATAGGGGAAGAGAGAAAGGCACAAAAAACGGAACGACGAGCGACTTTTCTTTTTAAGAGTAAAAAACTGACGATGAATGTAAAACGATGGATTGGTTGGATGGATGGGTAGATCACTGGGAAAGCAAGCGAAAGCTACAGTGATGCTGACTAACTTTCGCTTACCAGCTAGCTTCGTTTCGTCGTCATCGCCATCGTCGTCGGTGGAAGACATGAATGAATGGGGAATATGAAAGGATGCTGATGATGATGACGATGACATGACGGTGATAGGAATGATGAGAATGGAGTTTTAGCTGGAGCGAGAAGAGAGAAATGATGTGTTTTTCTTCTCTGGCAAAAAATTTTTTCTAAATCATCATCATCCTTCCTTTATGTCCTTCAATTCAATCTATCTTTTAGGTGAAACGTGTCACTCGTTGTACGGAATCAAAATTACTGCTACTGCTTGCTGTAATGCTCCTTTTGTTACAGTTCGTAATGTAAAAGAGGAAGGATAAAAATAGAGAACAAACACAAAAGTTATGGATAGACAGGAGAGTAAGAGAAGTGCGGTACGATGTGATGGTGGAGCAGCAGAGAAGCAATGGCGATGATGAAAAGTCGTCATCGTCATCTCTCTCAGTCATTTTCATTCTCATCTCTCCAACCAACAACAAAACGCCAACGCAACGCCAAAACATCATCAGGGAAGTAATAGTAATAGTAACTGATATAAAAATTGCGGAAATAGGGACTTTCTGATGGCTCACGGCTCATCTCCCATCTAAATAGGAATCTTTATTGCTACTACTTTATTTCATTTCAGTCATTGCTTCGTCTCAATCTCTCTTACTTTTACTCTCTACTCATTTATCTGTAGTTTTTTTTTTCAAGGAAAAAAATAAATTCGATTGACTTGCTTCTTCCTCTTCTCCATCAAACAGAACAGAACGAAATAAAAGACAGCAGCGGCGGTAGTAAACGAACAAACAACAAATAGAGGAAACAGAAAAGAGCAGAACGGAATCATTTTACTCATTTCAATTTCATTTCGAAACTATAAAAGATTTTTATGATGGTAAGAGTAAGAAGGAATCGGGATATATGGCAGCATCGCATCATTTCATCATGAATCCATAATAAAATAACTAAATGGAACGTTAACGTTATTTACAATTAGATGTTATGATGCTTCATTCAGTAAGTCGTAGCCGTAGTACGACAAAACTAAAGTAAACGACGGAAATTGAGAGCGAGCTAGTCGAAATTGGTTTGGTAGATTTCTATTTCAATTCAAAGTAAAAATCTTCGTTAGTCGTAGTCGTTTTTTGCAGTATCCTAGTTTTTTATTGCTAACTGCTCATTTTAGCTTCTGTTGTTAATTGCTTTTCTTTGTGCTCGGATCAGGATGAGAGGAAATTGGATGTTTATCTGCAAAATTATTAAAAATAGATAGATGCTATTCTTTTAAAGTTGTATCTTATATGAATTTTGGACTTTAACTCCTGCTGTGTTTTATATGTTTGCTTATAAGCATTGATATTGGTAGGTTCATGTGTCCCAAATAGTACATAAATTAGAGTTACTAAATAAAATTTGAGCAAAAGAGATCAAACATCGCTCAGCAGCTCTGTTGTCAACTTGTCACATGTGAATAAATAACAATTAGATATCCAATAAATAACTCACGTTTAAATTTTTGTCGTTCAATATTTTCCGCATTGTATAGTAATTTGATGCGCAAAACTTTTAGACGAACTTCTTTTATACGCATACCAACGACACAATCTACAATAAATCATTTCAGTTTGAAACCTCACTCGCAGAAGCAAAGTTACAATTTACAACGCTTCGATAAGCATTGATATTGGTAGGTTCATGTGTCCCAAATAGTACATAAATTAGAGTTACTAAATAAAATTTGAGCAAAAGAGATCAAACATCGCTCAGCAGCTCTGTTGTCAACCTGTCACATGTGAATAAATAACAATTAGATGGAATATCCAATAAATAACTCACGTTTAATTTTTTGTCGTTCAATATTTTCCGCATTGTACAGTAATTTGATGCGCAAATCTTTTAGACGAACTTCTTTTATACGCATACCAACGACACAATCTACAATAAATCATTTCAGTTTGAAACCTCACTCGCAGAAGCAAAGTTACAATTTACAACGCTTCGATTTATACTGCAAAAAGAAACATTCTCACAAACAAGTACAAAAACAGCATTGTAATGTGCCATTTTGAATGAATGAAGAAGTAAGATCTCATCTCTCTCGGAAAAAATGTGGATTTTAACCAAATACATTTATTTGTACATTTCTTTGGATATCTAAATAAAAATAAAATAAATGTACGCATGTTTGACCTGTACCCATTCATCACAATTATTTATGTCGTCATTTTGCCATCATCATTGTTATCATCAGCAAAGCAACAGCAGTTAAAGCATAACATTAATAATACAAGAATTCTTCTTAAAACATATAAATATTTTTTTGCCATTTCGAATGCAAACAAGCTTGAATAATAATCATAACAATAATAACAGCAAGCTTTATAATTTTCTTCATTTTTTTTTACAAAATTGTACAAATATCTCTTCATTGCGATTCTTATCAAACAAATTTTTCGTCATCATAAAACAAACTCTCTTCTAATTTAATTTTAGATAATAAGAAGAATTTGCGTTAAATTGCTATTCACTGGCCTGGCCAAAAAACTTCAACAGCAGCTTTTTTATGATTCCGCAAAACAAGTCTCATTTTACGCTTTTATTAAGTCAGTAAATGGTTTTTTATGCGTGATAAATACAGTATAAATTGCACATAGCACATTACATTTACATTACTACATTCACAGAAATTACTGACATGAGTTGAGCTGAGCCAGTTACTTACTTACTTAAAGTAGAAAAAAAGTAACTAAAAAGAAATGAAATGTTGTAAAGCACATCCTGAAGCTCATTTCATTCCTAGCAAAATATGTTGTTGAAGATAAGAGCCAAAGATAAGCATGAGTAACGATATCACATAGTCCATAGCATACATACACAACACACATGGTAATTCACCTTCTCTCTCTCCGTTTCTCTCTCTCAGCAATTTCATCTCTTCGCTAACTGCAAACCATCATCAAACATTTATTACCATGCGTCTCCTTCAGTGTTTCTTTTTCTTTTTTTTTGTAGAAAAAATGTTGTTCTTTTTCGAAAATGAATATGGAATGGGACTTTACTTCAGGCTTATGGCCGTTTTAATGGAGTCTTGTGTATAGCAATTACCATTTTATCAACATTAAGCGAAACTCCATAAAATAATTGTTCTTTTTCGAAAATGAATATGGAATGGGACTTTACTTCAGGCTTATGGCCGTTTTAATGGAGTCTTGTGTATAGCAATTACCATTTTATCAACATTAAACGAAACTCCATAAAATAAAAACATACACACACAGAAACGATATATAATGGGAATAAAAAAAATTGTGAAATTCGAATAAATGGCCATTAAAAAAATCTTCTTAATGGATTTTTTACAATATTATTTAAGCAAATTAGCATATGCGTTTATTCCTTTTTCTTGAATCTCTTCTCTTTTGAATTGTCTTTTAAAAAAATATATATCTGCACATTTTTGAACTGGCTTGCCACTTTTGTGGCTTACTTACTACGTACGTATAAAGAAGCTTTCAACAGAAAACTTGTGTAGTAATTGACATTTTCCTATTCAAAAAATAAAATAAAATTACATACCTAAAAATGAGTTTCAAAACGAAAACGCAGAAAAATGTGCATGCGTGCGGTACAAAAAAAGATGTTAAGATTAAGATAATATTAAACTGCTAACTAAACTGATGATGTTCAGGATGTTGATGATGATGATGGCTCAGAGCGATTTTTTAAAACTTGAATGTAAAGTAAAAAGTACTTACATTTTCGAAAAATCTACTCATTCACGAAATTAGCAACTCTTCCAAGAAATTGAATCGTACGATCGTACGTAACGTAATTTTTTTATTTAAAAAATGAGAAAATTACAGAAAAAAATTAAACGAAAACGTATATTTGCGGATTATGATTGGTGCGGTGGTATGATGCGATGATCGCTTATTATTATTACGCGATATTGTTTTTTAAGGGAGGGTATTTTTTTGCTGCTGCTGCTGACGCATAACCGGTGGACCATATCAACGGAACTACGTACAAAGTAGCTGTGCAGTGTTCTGCAGAGCAAAGGCATTTTAAATTTTTGGGTTAAAAAATAAAATATCTATTTATTAACAGGATCATCATTTTTGCATTACTCATTTCATCTTCCTTTTCGAAAATGGATTTTAAATAAATAGTGGGTGAGTGAGTGAGATGTATCCTCATCCTTCCTCTCTTCTTTCTTCTTTTCTCTTCTCTCCTCTCTCTCGTGCTTCTTTGCACGTACGCTTTTTGTTTTCGTAATTTTTGCTGGTCATTTTTACAATTTTTTTTCCTTCTTTCAAATTTTACGGCTGCTGCTGCTGCTGCCGTTTCAGCCTCCTTTTCAGAGTCACCCATTTGGAAATGCATATCCTCTTTGTTTTTTGTGCTAATAATGATGAGTAGCATGACTCAGCTTCCTTTTTTATTATTTATGATTGCCTTGTCACCGACTCTTCATTAATACTGCTGCTGTTACTGCCGCTCTTGCTGTTATTGCCGAAGGAAAATAAGGGAGAAAATGGCTAAAAGCTAAGTAAAGGAAGGAAGGAGGACAAAGACAAAAAACGACTGAATGAATGGAAAGTACGTACCGTTTTTAAACAATGGGAAAAAATGATGACTTTTAAACAAAAACCCACATACATGGATGAATTTCCTGTTATGTATCTTCTCTGAAAAATGTTTCAGTTTCAAATCCAAAAACGGTACATATTATTATCCTTTTTAGATGAGCGTTTCATGTTACCTCTTACCTGTGCTGCAGAAAGAAAGGAATAGAAATAGACAATATAATGAATGGAAATAAAATGAGAGAATTGAATTTGTTGGTATTTGTTTAATACTTTGCAATTCTCTCTACCTTCATACTTTTATACCTTTAGAAGCAAAGCTTTAGTTTGTGCATGACAATTGCTACTTTCATCCTTTTACAAGCATTCCAACTGGCATGGCATTTTACTCTACACAAATGAATTGGAATTTGGAACACATGAAATGAAATGAAAAATGGTCCTTCTTCTTTTATTAATGAATACTACAACAACCATCCGCATTAACATCCCATCGCATCAGCTGTCATCCATCCATAACAGGAAAGGATCCTGTTTTCTATTCTATATCGCATTATTGCATCTTTTTTCCATGAAATGAAATGTTGACGTAATAAAAAGCGTGTAGATCGCAGTAAAAATATTGTTTTTGAAATAAAATGCACTGAAATAAAAGTATCAATCCATCCATCCATCCGTCTTTTTACAGAGAAAAACAAGGCGATTCCGAGCAATGAACAAGCAATCTATTAAAAATGCTTTTTAAATGCAAGAAAAAAGAGAAACAAGAGAGAGGAATTCATGGGTCAGCTGTTTCCCGAATTGGAGTGGAAACAAGCTGCTACTGCTACTGCTACTACACGGCTTAAACGGCTTATGGTTAAGTTTGGTTTACCTTCTCTCCCTGTGAGCATTTTTGCTCTAAAGTTTTGTTGTTCTCGTTGCTGCTCCTGTTCTCTTGATGAACTGAACAGAAAAAAAATTCTGTGTGTTTTGTATTTACAAACAAACAAAGAGATCTCTTCTCAGAAATAGCAGTAGCATCATTCATATCATCAGTAGCACGTTGCATTGCTGTTCATGTTTTGCCTTTTCTTCATCCGCGAGCGAGTTTAGTTTAGTTTCAGTTGGAGTTTGGGAGATTATTAGAGAAGAACTGAGCTACCTTTGTTACGCACGGAGCACAGTTGTTCACTGCATTTTCCTTCTCTGTAAAAGAATATAAAAGTTTGAGAAGAATTGCATTTTACTTTACTTCACGAAATGATGCCGGCTTAGATGGTGGCAGGATGAGTGTTTACTTGTGTTTGATGATAATAATGAGGAGATGGTGGCATCGACCCTTTTGCTAATTGTTACCGAAAACTTTTTCTTCAAAACGTTACTTCTCTTTCTTTTTCTTGCCTTTACTACGGCTACTTTTGAAAAGTAAAAGAGGATGATTATATTATGGAGGTAACCAAACTGAAACTAGAGTAATTGCTTAAAGGATATGACGATTATTATTATGAGGATGCGGACGGTATATTGCAAACAAAGAAGAAGTAAGTAGTAAAGTAAGTAAAAGAGATATAGAGGAAAGGACAATGAGTTTTATGAGGTTTTACTAACTGGGTATGCTGCTTCATACTTTACTGCTACTGTTTCTGTTCCAAAATAAATTTCTTTGTTTAAAATTTAAAAGCTCTACAGAATAAAATTTCAATGAACTGTTTGGTCTGTAATCCCTCTTCAGTGAAAGAAAAAGAGTTAAATTGAGGTGTTCAAAAAGAATAGAGATATCCTATCCTATCCTTGATTACAAAAATGAAAAAAACTGAATTTAAATTTGAATATTACAAAACGGAACAAAGTATCGTTTTTTTTCTTTAAAAATGAAAAGAAGGATGAACAAACTCACTATTCACCGTCTGTCTGTATGTCTGCCTGGCGAAGCCGTTGCTCTTGCTGGGCTGCCATCACCTAATTTTCCCTTCTTTTTTCTATCACATCACATAAAGATACAGAAAATTATGTAGATTTTTAAGCATCACATCGTGCTTGGAATTACTCAAGAGTGGAAAAACTGAAATACTTTTTCCTGTTGTTGTTGTCGCTGTTTCGTCTGCTGCTATGTTGCTGCTGCTGCTCTTCTTCGTTCCATACAATAAAGAAAGGTTTGTTCATTTCATTCCATTTTATGAAACGAAATTCTGTTTACCTGAAAAACTTTACTCGCTCAATTATGCAATGACGAGAGAGGCAGAGGATGTATAAAAAAATGATTTTTTTAGTTTTCTGACTTGTACAAATAAAAAATGCAGATGAAATTTTATGATAACGTTCTTCTTCATCCTCAATTCAATTCAATACTCACATTATTTCCATACAATTTACACCAGGTTAACTTAATGATCGTATCGTATCGTCGTATCCATCCATGCAATCCACCACCAGAACAGAGAAAGAGTAAACCAGTGGCATTAATTGTAATAATGAAAGCAATAATGGGGTCGATGAAAACAGTTGTTGTTGATGTTACTGTGTTGCTGGATGGAAATAAAAGTTGTTGGTTGGAAGCAATTCAATGGCATATCGGCAATAACAAAAATTTCTTCTTCAACATTTTTGCTCTTTTGTGTGTTGTTTTACAACAACTCTTTTGATTTTGATTCCCTTTCTATTGCATAATATTGCATAATATTTAAATATGAAGCTATTTGTTCCAGCAGCATCAATCCCATCCCATGGTTTTTACAGATGTGCGTAATTGTAATATTAAGCTTTTGTGAAAGAATAAAAATAATCGTGATGGTGGTGATTCCTATTTTTACGAGTTTTTATTATTTGTTCAGGAGTAGTTATGACGGGATGAAGTAAATATGAAATGGAAATGAAAAATGTAATGTACCTTCTTCGTTGGTAATAAAATTCATTTTTATATTTTGAAGGATTTTTGTTATTCATTCCAGTGGCCAGGCTAGGCTAGATTAGATCTACCCTGCTAGTTTTTTTTAGATAAGTAATGAATGCTATGCTAAGCTGCTACTACTAGAGCTGGAGCCATAAAAAGAATAATTTTATACCAGTAATTGTGCTACTAAAAGATAAAATCCCACAAAACCATCACCGAACATTTTTTCACTTGGTAATAAAAGGCGAAAATATTGACAATGCATGACAACAACTCACAGCTCAGGAGCAGTAACGGCAACTCACAGAAACTGGAAAGCAAAAGCACACGGCAACAAGAACATAATGCAACCAAACCAACAACCAACCCTTGCAGGCAGACTGGTTAAATATCATTATCATCATCATCAACATTTCACTATTAAACAGTGGAAGCAGAGAAGAGAAGCCTTTCTTTCTTCCTTTCATGAATCCATCAAAGAAGAACAACAACAGTGGAATGGAAACTCGACTCGATTTTCTGATTACATCACACAGAATGGGTACTTTTAACACGATTTTTATTTTCTATTTTGATTACACCACCATCCCATCATACCATGTACATTTGAGAGAGGTGGAATGAAAAGGGACAAGAAGAGTTGAATTGAATGAAACAAACAAAAAAGCTAAAGCTGGATAGAATTGCTTTGGGTCCAGTTCCACTACTCGTTTGTCTTTCTTTCTCTCTCCGTCTCTCTTCTGAATTTCTTTGAAACAATAACGTTTTGTTCACAATCAAGCAGAATCACATTTATTTTCATTTTAGATTATCTCTAACGACAGAGCACCTACCTACTAGTAAAATGCTGTTGTGTCGTGTCGTGTACATTTCCATATTGTCATAATAAGCATCGCATCGTTCTCTCCGTCAGATTTTTAATCTTGCTGCTTGCTATATGCTGCCGCTGTTGATACGATGATTGCATATTACGTAGCCGTAGGAGAGGACAAAGGATATTTTCAGAAAACTTTAGCAGCTTACTTTTAAGCAACTCTCTCCAAACAGCAGTAGCATTACTATTATTATTAGAAAGAGTTTTTAAGCTGATTGTGATTGATTCCTGTAGTTTTACTGCTGAGTTTGCAGCTTTAACAACATTTTGTGCTTAAGTAAGTATTACAATGCTTATTATTATTATTAAACTACTATTCGTCCCTTCTTTCGCATTCGCCTTGTCAAAAAAATCCGCATTTCGCTTTGATCATGAATTGAGGATTGAAGCTTTATTGAAAAGTTTCTTTGTTGTTTGTTGTTGGGTAGTAGATTCAGATTGTCGTCGTTGCGTGTGTGTCGTTTTACCATATCATCATCATCATCATCATCATACCGCACACATCCACACGCATGAAGTGGAAAGGAGTCCAATATCACATCACACATTTGAAAAGAATTTTCTAGTTTTACTGCTGCTAATGCCCACTTCACTCCAGCACTACTGCTTTAACACGTATTTACTTACTCTGAAGTGGTGGTGGTGGTGAGCTAGAAAGAGAGAGAGAGAGAGGTGAACCCTATATACTTCCTCTCCAAAACAGTTTTTCCTTCATTCGTCCTTTGAAATAGAGAGTTTTGGGTTGCAAAGGCGAAGGCAAAGAGAGAGAATTGGACTATTCATTCATGCTTGCATGTGTCTTGGCCTATTTTAGGGATTCTCCAAAAAATTTCCCTGAGTGACTGAGCGAGTGAAGTAAGTGGTGGTGGTGGTGGTGGTGGTGGTGGCGAGGAGGGTTCTTCTTCGTTTTTCACCACCACCACCGTCGGTGGTACTATGGCATATACACAATTTTCTATAATAATACTGTAATAATAATGGTATGGTACTACTATTCTAATGATGATGTTGATGACGACGATGGCCAGCAGCAATACTAGAAAACTGCCTCTGCTCACTAATGAAACACTTGAGTTTCCTTTTTTACCGAGCCGAGCCAGATTGAAAGTATTTGGTGGAAAGAGGAAAGAGAATTTCACAGAATAGAGAGAAAAAAAGGAAATCATCATCATCATCATCGTGCAAGGAGAGGAGATGAGATGGATGGAAATGG
This sequence comes from Lepidocyrtus cf. sotoi NNG-2020, assembly GCA_027744475.1. NCBI lineage: Eukaryota > Metazoa > Arthropoda > Collembola > Entomobryomorpha > Entomobryidae > Lepidocyrtus > Lepidocyrtus cf. sotoi NNG-2020. The sequence goes on along the minus strand of JAHZNJ010001224.1, from coordinate 4,309 downwards.
AATGGCATCCGAAGCATCATCATCAGCAGCAGCAGCTCAGAGCAACACAAAAGCTATATTTTTTATTATGACAGTGATTTCTGCTGACTTTTCAATTTCGGTTATGAAGGTTCCGCTGAGGTTATACCTAAATAGGGTTACTCACATTCACATCAGTAAAAAACTAAATAGTAAAAAAGGTATATAAAGAGTCGTTCCACATTTTTACTTCCCGTAACGACACGAAAGGACAAGGTTTTAATGAATGACAATAATATTTTTAAGTGAAACGGAAACAAGGAAAGAGCAGAATGAACCGAACCTTTTTTAGTTTTACTTTTCATTTTCAATATAATATTTCCCATTTAAAAAACTAAGTACTTTTTTACTTGAAGAGAGACGAGAAACTTCCAATTCCAAAGTAATCTCCTTTCTGTGAAGATTATTTCCGTACATAGGTTGATTGCGTGGTCGTGGATGGAACACTTTGCCATCTGCCAATAGTAAAAATCCAACTGTGGTATGGCTACGGCTTTCAAACAATCTACTACAGGACGATTAATTATGATCCGAATCCAAAGTCATCAACAATTTTTACGATTGCTATATAACCATCCAGTTTCCAATTATGTTCTTTTCTTATTACTCTCCCATCAGCTCAGCCCTCCCTGCTTCTAATAACTGCTGGAAATAAAATGGCAGACATAAACCTCTTTTGCTTCCCCTGGCAAATATTATTATGCAATTTCGTCAGAGCTTTCATCATAAGAGCAAAAGTAAACTTTATTATCCATCCAGGTTAGAGCTGCCATTATTCCAGAAAATATTTTGTTCATGATTGTTTCAATCTACTTCTAACGTAAGCACTTTACTCTATCTAGACGCACATTCGTTATTATACCATTTTGATTTGACCATTTCAATCTAACTGCTTTTTCCAATCTACTGCTGTTGCTGTGCTACTCTTACTTTACTGCTCTACCTTCATTTCATTTCCGACATCAAGCCCTTTTCATTACTTTTCAGAGTCATATTAGAAGTTAACTGGAATCGGAGAAATTGAATCCCGTTGCTGCTGCAAAGTACTTTCCTTCTTTGAAAGGCGAAGGAGAAAAACAAATGGAGAGTGAATGAAAGAAAGAAAAGAAAGAGTGAGAGAGAGAGAGAGAGCGAGGAGGAATAATGTAAACATTATTATTTCAGTCTTTCCCTAAAAACTTGACTTTGAGACTCAATATTATTCTAGAGATAGACAACAAGCAAAAGCAAGCACGTCACAAAAGACAAGGAAGAAGAGAAGTGCGATGCGAGACGCGAGAGTGAAGAAGATGGAAAAGGAAATCTAAGAGTTTCAGCGGTTGCTTCTTCTCTACGGTTTACTTCCATTAGAAAATGGAAATAAGTTTGGAACTCTTCCTCCACTCTCTCTCTCTTCTTGCCAATGAAGGAACAAACAAACGGACCGTTGCGTTGCGTTCGTTCGTTTGCCTCTCTCTCTTCTGAGCATACAAATGTTTATATAGAAAGTTAAGGAAGAGAGATGAAGAACTAAGTGAGTAGTAGTAGTGAGTAGAAATCCAGCAGAAAGAACAAAAACGCATAACAACAAAACAAGAGGAAGAAATGTATGATAAGCCAAGTAGTACATGAAAGAAGCAGCTAGCAGCATCATATTGGATTGAATTGCATCCATCCATCTACTACCGCCGCTACTTACTTACTTAGAGACTTTACTCCCACAACTAATAATATTCTGGTAACGAAGTACAGTAATATGGTAGCATCCATCATCAACAGCAGAAGCAGCAAGCACACGGACTCCACTAAAATATTATGATGATAATGTTTTTCATTGCTCGAAATTGACTCTGCCAAACAGGAGAAGTTAAAGCTAAAAGCACATAATATCTGTATGGAATGATTCTTCTAGAAAGGAACTTTTTTTCTGGTTTGCTCAGTTCTCTATTTACGTTAAAGCTAAAGCTTCACAAGTTTAAGTTTCGTTGCTTTTTCTTTGTTGCTAATGTACGTTTTTCTATTATAATACTTTTATGCAACATATTATCCAATCCAAACGCTTACTTTATGACTATGACGGTAGTGGTGGTGCTAGTGCGATTACCATGAATGTTCTTTCTTTCTTTGTATTTGTGTGTGTGTGTGTGTGTGTACTGTACTCCCTTGTCTAATGGCATATTAACCGGCTTCTTTTTCATCCCAGGAAAATTCTTCGTAATAATAATATCCATCCATTACTACCATCATTGCTGCTGCGATATAATGTGAGTTTGAGTTTAAGAGAGAAAGAAAAAGAGAGAAAAATCTAGTCAGAGCAGAGTCAGTCAGTCTTCTTCTCCTCCACTCTGTTCCTCCTTTTACCCGGCTAACTACTATAACTACTGCCATTTATTCCAGTAAACTGATTGCAAGTAAGAACAACCTAAAAACTTATGGAATGGTACATAAAGTAAACGTATCTCACGTGGAATGCATATTATGACCGTAATCTACAGAGTTTTATGACCGCTTTTTGTAATATTGAACATAAAAAATATCATCGTAATCACCATCATCATAATACATTTATTGTGTGTGCATGCACATATAGCTTAAAAAGTAAAGCAAAAAAGTAAAAGGTTTATTTTCATTTTTTGGCTAAAAACGGCTTTGGCTGTTTTGCTGGAGAGAAATGACTGAAAACTGAGCATGCAAACAAAACGGGAACAATCGAATCGAAGAATTGTTTCGTTCACTTTTTTATTTCACACACAGCACAGCCATATTTCCACTAACATTTAAGAAATGTATGGGAACAGATACCATTTTTTGTTAAGTAACGTAAACAGATATCTATGCACAGAATGAAAAAAATGGAAGAAAAAGTAGAGAGAAAAATTTAAGCTGACTTGACTAGGCTTCTTCTAATATCATCAGAGTGCACATATTATAGCATATAGTGGCAAACAAACAAAAACAACAACAGCTGCTACAAAGCAATTTTTCCATGTCCACATTTATCCCCTTTCTCTTTCTCAGAGAGTAAAAAGTAAAGTACAACAACAGAAAATGCATTCAGCTTTTTCGGGAGCAACACACAACAACAACGATCTAGCGCCGGGATTGCAATTTCTAGAACTGTCAGCCAAATGGTATCAGCAGCAGCAGCAGAAATGTTAAGCTGAATTAGATGGAGTGGAGTATCACTACTGGTGAAAAATAACTGAAAGAACAAAAAGAAAGCTGGAAAAGTAGAATGGGGAAGAAAGATTCAACAACTGACATAAGAGAAGAGAAAAAGAAGAAGAAAAGAAATCCTACACACAAAGGCAGCTCCTCAGAGCTCTGCAATAGTGAAGAGGAGAACAGTCATGCGATATGTACTGATTGATGATGTGAGTGAGAGTGAGCTACGATGCAATTTGGTAAAAAAAACGAGAACAAAACAGAAGAAAACAACAACAAACGAAATTCTTTTCCATTTTATTCCTATCATCATCATCATCATCATTCATCCAATATCGAATCCATATCAGAAAAGGAAAACAAAATAGTATTTTATTAGCTTCGTTCTTCTTGGTAGTAGTACAATATGACTCTCCGCTTGATGATATCAAACAAAGGAGGATATTTCCATTGTCATTCCATTCTTCTGGGTAGATACATATCTCTGCTGCTGTTGTTGTTGTGCTTGTGCTGCTGACAAAAGAAGAGTGTTGATTCGCTCGTTGCGATGGCTGTTGTCGTTGTTGCTTTGCTGCTGCTGCTGCTCCGGTTTTCATTTTCACTTTCGCCTCGCCTCTTCAGGTTTTTTCGGTAATATCTCCTCCAATATCGATGTATCAAGTAGGTGAGAGTCATTTATCCAAGTCTCTTATCTATGATAAGCATCTTTGGAATTTATTTTTTACCTCCTACTCACTCACAACTCTGGGAACACAACAACAGCAACACCAGCACTTCTTCTCTCTCTCGCTCTTATGCAAAGACATACCACCATTTCATTTCCCAAGCTGGAGCTTATTTGACAACGGAAATAACCAGCGAAGCAAACCTAAACTGTTGCCCACACGGTGACGGTGAGGTGGTGGTGGTGGTAGTAGTGGCGCTTCGTCAGTGTCCAGTGCACCAAGCTATTTTCCCACACAGAAGAAAAATGTTTCCACCTACTTATTTCGAGCTCAGCTTATCTATATTGTATTTCTATGGAATATTTGTTACGAACGGAGGTTGGAATTTGAAAAAAATTGGTTCCATTCATCCTCCGTATCTAAATTTGGAATTTACTAGAATAGGAAGGAAATTATATCGATATGATACAAATGATACCATA
>JAHZNJ010001223.1:0-10683 GCA_027744475.1 Lepidocyrtus cf. sotoi NNG-2020 | reverse complement strand
ATGCCACTTTATTTGATTACGAAATGTTATGAAATATGACAAGCCACAAAAAGTTTTCCCAGTAATAAGAAAAACGCATTTTCATTGTTTCTCCTCTTCCCCTCACTTGTCTTGCCAAAAAGATAATGAACGTGGAATAAAGTGGAATGGAATGGAATGAAGAAGGAAACGAGAAATAGAATACAAAATAAACTCTTCGTTTGGTTCATGTTCTTGTTTGGCGGTTTTACGGTGACCGTGGCTGGCTCGTCTGTGGCGTGCCGCCAGCAGCAGCAGCAGTCTGAACTGAGCAAACAACAAGTCTTGATCAAATAAAGTTAAAATTGAAATAGAAAAGGGGAAAGAATTACTGGAAAAGCAAAGTGAAAAGATTGCATCGCGGTTTTAGTGGAAAGGCGAGTGAAGGCAAACCAAATGCATTTTTTCCTTCCGTTTTCCGTGCCTTGGTTTTTATGAAGCTTCCAAAAAAAGAGAAAATTAAAAAAAGAATTTCTCCAACGAAAAATGAAACTTTCTTAGAAAGGAGATAAAATGCATTCTACTGACGCTGACGTGACGTAACCTTTTCTCACACACACACTCCAAACCAAAAACTAGTCATCAATTCAGCAAAGTGAAGGAGTACAAGAAAAGTAAACAACGGAGAACAGAACTTCACAAAATCATCATCTTTATCGGCAAAAACATCTTGTTTTTTACACGTCACGTATATGTAGTTGTACTTGTACATAACATCGCATTGGTTTCTGGAGTTGATGTTTGCTAAATTGAAAACTAATTTAGGTTTTCTCCTGTTCTGTTCTTACAAACAAAAAATTAATTAAATCGCAACCTTATTTCATCTCTTCTTCCAAGAAGAATCAGCAACAAACAAACAGTAGTAAAAAAGCAAAGGAACTTTTAGTACCGAAAGATTTGATTGACCAGCTGTAATGAAAAGACAGATGGTTTCGTGAGGAGAGAAAGAGGATTCCTTTCCCTTCAACAAAAGCTTCGTTGATTATGTAAGAATGTGAGTAAATACAAAGAAACTTTCTAAGAATTTATCAATGTTATTACCTTTTCTAGTAGCTGGAGCTGGAAGCTTACTTATTTGAGCTTTCGGGTAAATATCAATATCAATTACATAAAAGAATTCAGTTCAGTCAGTGGAGAAATCCTCCTCAAACAAATAATTTGTTCATTTCTGTACTTTAATTGAAATTTGAAGGAACGTCATCCACATAAACTAAACAATCACGTTAATGTAAAGAAAGAACAACTGTCGTCTACAGAATCAGCAGAAATTTTGGCATCTGTTTATGAAATTTGTACTTTCTTAATATGAAAGAGTATTTTAAAAATCTTTGCAGCTCTAAATCCAAACATTTCGTTTTAATATTGCACTCTTCTGCCTGCGCATAAATATTGTACCGGTACCAATATTTGGTAATGTAATTTAAAATTGGAATTTGGAAATGAAATTTTTGAATGAAATATGTGTCTTGTACTCTATACTTACATTGTCTACGTCAGCCAATAGTAATAGCAGCAAAAGAGCAACGCTCTTGTTTATATAACCACTCTGTTGTTTTTTTCTTGAAAATTGTGTCCTCCCGTTTGTCGTTTACAAACACAAAAATGACATTTTCTGGCTGAAGGGAAACTGGAGTTTGAATTTCCGTACGAAAAGTAAAAAATACGGAAAGATCTCGAATCTCGATCTAAATTGAAAGTACGCATAAGTACTGCTTTCGAAAAACAACAGAATTGGATTCTTCTTATTTAAGAGAGAATGGAAAATGGAACCGGTAGCTTCGGCCAAGAAACAGCGGGCATCCATCCACTACCGTACCGAACCGCACTGGCACTACACTTTACTTTCCATAATTTGTTTTTATTTTATTCTATATCCCATCATCCTATTTTTTATAAAATGCAATGCAGAAGCAACTATTTCGTTAAAAATGATGAGATGAAGAGGATGAAGACGAGGAAGATTTCCCTACAAAAATACAATTTCTTTCTTCTCTGTCTCTGTTTTTTCTTCTTTTTCTTCTAAATTTAAAAACAATTTTGAATGAGGAAATGCAAAACCAGAGAGGAAATAAGAGAAGCGTTCGTTCTTCCATTTTCTTTCCTTCTTGTCTTGTCAACTCTTAAAGAAGAAAAATGGAGAAATGGTGGTTGTAGTGTAGTCGAGTGGATTTTTGCATTTTTGAATACAATACAGAAGGGAAAGTGAAAGACCTTCGCTCCATTCTCCACTCGTTGAGAACGTTGTTGCTCCCTACGGCGAATCAATGTAAAAAAAGATAATAATAAAATGCTGATCTAAATTCCATCTTTCTTTCTTTTTTTTCCTTCTAGGAAAAAGAAAAAAATATGTAGTGGGCTGCTGATCCTGATCTTATTCTGTTTAAGCAAAAGCGGCAGCCGTTGCCGTTACGTTACAAAACCAAACCAAAACAAGAGGGAAAAAGTCTTTACTAAAATGCAAAACAAAATATTCTTATGGGGTGAGATGAGGAAACAAAGCGACTTCTTCTCCTTCTGCTTACGTTAACTCATGTACATAACGCTTCATCAAAATATCATCATCATTTATACTAAAACAGGAACTTTTACAAGAATCTCGGTTTTTTTGTAAACATTGAATACCAATTTTGTCTTGTTGGTTCTTTATTTTGGCTCTTCTCCTCATCCTGCTATGCCCGTAGTCGTGGGTGGATTGTATTGCGGTAAATGGTAAATCGAGAATTGAGAAGCGGAAGAGAAAAGAAGGGGCTGGATTTTTTAGTAGAAGAATTTTTTCCTTGCAAAAAAGTACCCACTTCATTCCATTCTATTCTCTCAAGTTTCTTCTTTTTTCTCTTCTTCCAAAAAATAATAATAAATCTGGATTTAAAGCGAAACAGTTTTTTTCAGCTCTTCTTTTTTTAGAAGTCTCCGTCCTATTCAGTGAATCATCCAATAGATAATGGCTAAATAGAATGATCCTTCACTGCCAGCAAAGGCAAAGCAACAGAGGAGCTGAACTGGAGTAGCAGTAGAAGAGGAGGAAGAAGAAATTTTTTTCGTTTTATTTTTTGAGTGAAACGCACTGGCGAGGAAGCAAAAGAAATAGCAGCAGAGGAGCAGAATACAATAGCAAGCATTGTTCTGGCTTCCTACGTACAGCTGTTCTACTTTATTCTGAGAAGGAGAAGGAAAAGCTTTGGAGCTTGCTGGAGAGAAGAATTGAATGTTAAAAATAAGCTGGGATGATGATGACGATGATGATGATGATGGGATATGGGAATGTATTTAAAGCTTACTTAGAAAATATCTTCCTCTATTCTCTTCTCCTCTTGGAACTTTCCTTTTTTGGAAGGAAGGAAGGGTTAAAGAACGAAAGGAAAATGGGGAAAAGAAATGTACATATTTCTGAAAGTCTCTGCAGAAGCAGTCTGAAAAGTTCCCTTCTTTCTTCATCCTTTGGAGGAATTCAAGCAGAAATGTATTCAACTTTCATTTCAGCAAAGGAATAGCTATTGTGCCTTCTTTCTCTTCTCCTTCCTCGTTTTCTCACTACATTTGCTTGTCTTCTGAAATCCTGCTCCTGCTGCTGCTGCTGCAAGAATGGAAGAAGAAAGAGAAGAGTGGAAGTGAATAGAGTTTGAAATGATAATATGAAAAAAGGATAAGTAGATATATATTAGTTGAGCTTGAGCTCTCTTCTATTCTGAAAACTATTTTGCTAGTGAAATTTATCCATACCTCTCCAAAACTCGTACTTTCAAGCAGCATAGATATGGCATGGATGGCTGTAAGTAATATAGATTTAGGTGGTTGGTGCTAATGTGAATGCATGGGAGTAAACCAGAATATTGAAAAAAAATGCTGCTCTGCTGATGGGCGAAATTTAATTACGTGTCTAGAATTTCAGTGAAAGGAAAGCTTATAATTTTGTTGTCGTTTGGTGGGATATGCTACAAAAGGATCTCAAAATAGAATTACCTGCGGACCATTTATGTACGTTGGTGTTACAGATCAGATAAATGGAATCATTTATAACCGCTTTGTTGCAATAAATTTCATTATTATGAGTTGGTTGTAATGTGATGAAAAAATCTTTGGTATAAAATCAAAGTTAATGGTGATGGCGATAATAATAAAATAATGATGGATCATGATCATAATAATAATGACATTATTACTGCTTTTTTTGCTTCTGTGATATGATAGGATCTGAAACTCGTTAGTGAAGACGGATATGAGAAGAAAGTATTTTAATGACCTTTTCTCATTGATTGGATTTTTTACAAAGCAGAAAGGCTAAAAGAGCGAAAATTGTAAAATGAAGCCCTACATCATCTTATCACTGCGTACTGCACGTATAATGAATTGCACTTACATTACATATTATGGACAGTGTGTCAAGGTCTTACTCTTCTCTCGCTCAACTAAACACAATCATATCCGGATTCAGAAAGAAGTATAAAAAAGAATGTAGCGAAGCGCATTGTTCACTTTCCCCGTTCATTCTTTCGTTCGTTTCTCCTCTTCCCCTCTAAAAATAGTTCAACTTTCATTTCTACAAGCTTCTTCAAGCAACTGATGAGAAAACAGTTTCTTTTTCAGGGTCGCATGAACGCTCACATTCTTCATTATAACCATCATCACCATCATCATTGGAGGCTGCTGCATTGAAAATTGCAATACGATACAATGCAAAATACAAATGCATTTTTATTTTACACCGTGCGAGCGTTCTTCTTTACCCACCTATGTATTTCTTCTTCTGCTTCTTCTTCCTACGCAAAACTTTTCCATTTGTAATAATAATGAAGCTTTCAGTTACGGTGGTGCTACTATTTCTGTTCCGGTTCTCACAAAAGTTACTTTCGGTTCAGGAGATGGTGATGATGATGGGATGGTGATGAGATGACCTTATTTATTATTAAATTGGGAGAAAAGTGCAAAGTAAGGTGGTGGTGGTGATGGAAGAAAACATTTTGTGTATTTATTCATTTATTGTGTTTCTCGTTTCGATTTTTTGCTTTTTACTTCTGCATTTTGTTTCTTTTTCTTTAAAACCCTTTCCCGGTAAAAGGCTGTACAATATTCATTTCCTCTTTATGACGTAATATTCTACAAAAATGTTATTATTGTTCGAGTATTACCTTCCTAATTTTACCGCAACCGTTTATGTTTATCACGTAATTTTGAAAAATAGTGGAATGTTTGAAACTGGAAGGGTTTGAAACGTTTTTGGTTCTTCCATTTTTACTATTTCCAGACACTAAACAAAAAATGTAGCAGTGTTATTAGGTATTGATGGAACTCTCGGGAAATTGAAAGACATTTTGGGCAGTAAACACGTAGCAAATCCCAAAATATTATTTACATTTTATGTAAATTTCCATAAACAATGCTAAAAAGTTCAAAATACAATTTTTTCCTTTAAACTTTTCTCAGTTTTGCGTTCAGCTGTAAACTATAAAGGCCAACCCGGTTTGGTAAAAAAATGAAATGGTCGCAAACTCTACTCTTCTAAAAGCTTTAAAATGTTCTAAAGCTCTCCTCAGGGACGAGATTTTCACACAGAAATTTAGCGCGGACGGTAAATTTTTATGAAAATTGCGCATAAATTTCCGCTTTTATAATCTCCACCGTGCAATATTCCTTTCCCTCTGCCGCTGTCTGAGCATTTTTCATATTAGCTTTCCTAATTTCCCAATAAATTTTAAAAAACGACAGAATTGAAGTAGGAAAGGAAGCCATTAAATTATAATGATGATTTCTTCTTTTTCTTTTCCGAGTAAGCTTTTTAAGCTTATAACCTTTCCCCATAATCATGACCATCATCATCATCATCATCATCATCACAAAACAAGAAGAACGAACAAAACCCATCGGGAATACATTTCACAATAATAAATTGATACTGGGAGGATATTCCGTTGCTGGTTGGTTCGTTTTCTTTATTCTTACATTTTCATCAAAAGCATTCTTGGATTGAGTGAAAAAGAAAAGAGAAAGCCATAGAAAAATAGAAAGAGAGAAATGTACATACAGAAAGAAACTATCCAATCATCTCCCTACTTTTCATCTCTTTTCTCGTCCGCTGCTCGATCCCAACTGGAAAGATTTTCTCTTAGTCTGGTCTGGTCCTTTTCATGCTCAAAGCTTTCTGTAAGTGTAAGCGTGAGTGGAGAGGAGTAACGCTCATTCTCAGAATAATGAGCGTTTTGTTCTTTGTCAAAGGAGAATGAGAAGTAGAAAGCTTCACCAGCAAAGCAACAAAATAATAGCAAATTTGAAAAAAGTGNAGTGGAGAGGAGTAACGCTCATTCTCAGAATAATGAGCGTTTTGTTCTTTGTCAAAGGAGAATGAGAAGTAGAAAGCTTCACCAGCAAAGCAACAAAATAATAGCAAAAGCCAAAGAGACCAAACCACAAGAGTCATTACAAGACACTTATCCTTATCCAGCAACTACTGCAACTATTTATTTAAATCTTTTTCTCTTTCTTTGAAATTGAGATGGGAGGGAATGATCTTTGTTCTTCTATTTTGCTACATTTTTTTTGCATTTAAAATCCCTACAGAGAGAGAGAGAGAAAGGGGAATGAGAGCTGGAATGGAAATAAGACGAGAAGAGTCGATCAAGAAGAAACGAAAGTGAAGAGGAAACGAAAAATAATAGCAAAAAAACACGGACTTTACATTCTTTTACTCTCTTTAGAAGAAAAAAATGAAACAGAATATCCAATTGCTTTTGTTTGCTGACGGGATGGAACTTTTTTTAAAATAATTTTTTGTACTGAATTTGGTTTCTTATTTAGAGGATTTTTAGGATTTTAACCTTATTCCATCTTGAATTCCTATTTGCCAATAAAAATACCAAATAATATTGTTTTGGATTCTTTATTGGTGTCCTACTTCCTTTTAGTTTTTTTTTGTTCTCGGATGTTACGTAATTTGCAATTTTTAAGGCGACTTTTTGTTTTCAGGGGTAAGGAAGGATAAAGAAATTAAAAGTTAAAAACTGCCGGAGAAAGTCCTGAATTTTTTCACTTCATTTAAAAGAAAACTGATACGAAAGCAAGGATTGAATTTCTAGAGCGAAGCGAAGAACGAAAAATTTGTTCCTTCCTTTTTTAAAAAGGGAAAAAACGACAGGGCAGGAAGCGCTTTTCAGCTTTAGCTGATCTCATTTCTTCTTCATTCATTTGTGAAAATTCCGAGAATGGCAAAACGGCAAAAAAAATAGAGAAATGGTGCGAGGCGAAGCAAGGTCATCTATTTCCATCTTTTTCCTTTCATCATCAGCTAGCATCATTGTGTAAGTAGCGAAGCAGAAGCAAGAGTGCTGAGGAGCGAGAAGCTCATCATCTTTTTCTACTGGCTTCTTTCACTTCCCGGAAAAATAGACAAAATTCGGAGGAGAATTTTTTTTCAAGTACTTTGGTAATAACGGCAGAAGCAACGCAGCAGAGTATCATTTTTTCAATTCATTTTTCAAATCAACTCAGACATAAATTTACTTTCTTTCCTTTAGTATGAACTTTCTCGCCTCTTCCATACTTCTTTGAAAAAATATTTTGTTAGAGGAATGAAATGAAATGGATATAAAGACAAATTATAATAAAAACCAGTTTTTTCTCTCTCTTCTCTACTATTTTTATCTTTTCTTCAAAGATTGATATCTATTTTTCTACTGAAGACAAGCGTTACTTTACCAACTGGATTTTTTAAAGAGAAGAAAAAAGAAGAAAGTTACGGAAATGTACTTCCTCTTTTACTCGCTTGTTACTTCATTTTCTCCATCAGTTCGCTTTCTTTTTTCCTTTGCTTTTATTTCCCATAATTTTCTTATATCCGGCAGGAACTCCCTTCGGAAATGATGACAGAAGATCTGAGCCGCCAAAGTGAGAAAAGAGAGTAAACCGGAGCCGTAGAGAGAAGAAGGAAGCTGTTCGCAGTGCTCATGCTTTCCTCTTTCGTTCTTTATTTTATATTTTGCTGAAGAAACGTTTTGCGTACATACAACGTATTCATATGCAGTTGGATTATTTATCTAGAAAAAAAAGATGGAGAAAGCGTGCTCAATTATCATTATTATCATTGTTATTATTCGCAAATTGAACATGATATAAACAAGGGCATCATCACCATTCTCCTCATAATAATAATCATCTTCTTCGGATCCTACGTAGGCAAAACGTACATGCTTGGCATCCGGCGGGAGCAAGCCCGAGCGGTAGTGTTGAAAGGGAGGAAGAAAATTGGATCATTTTATTTTCCTTCCCAGAGAAAAAATCTCCAGAGCACTGCTCCAGGAATAATAGTAATAGTGGAGTAGGCTAAGGTATTGCGTAGTTTAATAAAGGCAAGAAGGAGAATAATAATGGACTGGAGGGAATTGCAAATGGCGATGATGATATTGATGATAATAATATGAGGAAAAGGAAGAAAAAAGAGAATTGAATGAATATTGTAAAAAGAGGAAGAGAAAATGATGAAAGGAGTGTGAGCGAGGAAGCTCCTTGTGTCGTTCTATTAATACGGAATTATTATTAGTACTATTATGGGGACATTCTGCTGCTGTTAAAAGTAAATTGAATTCTGGGAAAGGGAAAGGAAATCATTCGACTTGTTTTGAAAGGATGATTACGTGATTAGAAACCGTTTTGGAAGGCTATTGTGCTCGTTGGTAGGATATAATAATGATTAGCTTCTCCTTTTCTTACTCACTCAATAATACTTATAGAATATTTTATTAATTTTATAATAATTAATTTTTAAAAAAATAAGTGAATACCATCTCAAAGAATGTGCTTTAGTGAATTTATGTACGGATGTGGGATGTAAAGAGAAACACCATCTAACACTCATTGAAGATTTTTATAACAAAATTATACACGCCTTACACTGTTCAAAAGAAGATTTTATTAAAATGCTCCCCAAAGACAATCCGCATGTCAAAAACAAACAAGTTCCAGGATGGAACACTCATGTGAAAAGTTTTTATGACAATTATCGAACACATTATCTTGACTGGGTTAGATCAGGAAAAAATGAGCACTTGTTTAATTCTATGAAAGTCTCTCGAGCTCTCTTTAAAAAGTCCCTTAAAAAGGTTCGGCGTGATAAAAATCTTATTCTAAAAGAAAAACTAGCTGAAAATTTTATCGGAAATGATTTCCGGAAGTTTTGGAATGAAGTGAAAAAAATGGATGGGCCGGTGTCCAACAAAGTGAATGTTGCAAAAGTAAACGGAGTGAGTGGTGATAGTGCAGTGTGTGACATGTGGCGCAATCACTATGCTAAATCCTTTGAAAGGCCTCAAGATTATTCCCAACAACCGCACTGCTGTGTAACTATGAAGTGTAAGACAGGTGAAAGTTTTCGTGTTTGTGCTGCCGATGTTGTAAAATGTGTAAATAATTTGAAGCGAGGGAAAGCACCAGGACCAGACCAAATAACTGCTGAATTTGTTCAAAACTGTTCCGTTCAGTTATTCAGTGTGCTTTCGCAACTCTTTAATGCTTGCTTGAGTCATTCGTTTATTCCGCATTGTGTTATGGAAGTGACAATAGTCCCGATTCTGAAGAAAAAGCATCTCGATGAAGCCAACATTCGCAATTACCGACCAATCGCTCTTGCCACTATCATATCAAAAATTTATGAGCTTCTAATTCAACACCAATATGAAAGCAATTTAAGAACACACTACGGGCAATTTGGTTACAAAAAAGGAATAGGAACAGAAACTGCAATTTTTTCGCTCAAGCAAATTGCTCACCATTATTTAAGAAATCAGACGCCAGTATATATTTCGTATCTTGACGCCACCTCTGCGTTTGACAAAATTGATAACGCCAAGCTTCTGAACAAATTATGCCAAAGAGGCTTCAACTCTGAGACCATAGAACTCCTGCGGTATTGGTTCAACACCCAAACCTTTCACTGCAGATGGAATGGGCAGATTTCAACTCCTTTTGGCGTCCGAACTGGCGTCCGTCAGGGCGGAATTAATAGTGCGTTGTATTTCGCTGTTTATTTAGATGATTTGTGCGTCAATTTAAGCAATACTGGGATTGGGTGTCGTGCAGGAAGCTGCATGGCTAATTATATATGTTACGCGGATGACCTATGCCTTCTCACAACCAGCATTGCCGGCTTGAAAAGTCTTTTATCGATTTGTGAATTTTACGCTAATGAACATGACATAATCTTTAATCCTTCTAAATCTTACTGTCAAGCTTTTATCCCACGTGAAATGGATAATATTCGCCCAATCATTCGACTATGTAACAAAATAATTGTTTGGGCGGATGTAGTGAAGTATTTGGGCTTTGACGTAAGCTGTTGGGAGAGAGACAAAGTTGAACTAAATAAGCGAAGAAGAGAACTTTATGCCCACGCGAATATGATTTCTTCTCGGTTTGGAAGTTGTGATTCTGAAGTTAAAAGATACATTTTTAAAACTTTTTTCAGCAATATATATTGCTCATCCCTGTGGTGCCCTGTACAACCAAAGGATCTTGAGGCTGTAAGAGTAGCTTACAATGATTCGTTTCGTGTCATGTTTAAGTATCCCAGAAGCAGCAGCGCATCTCAAATGTTCGCAGAAAATAATATAAATGACTTTTATGCACTGCGTCGCAATGCAATTTCATCTCTGCTAACCCGGCTATGTAGCTCGGAAAACATAG
>JAHZNJ010001222.1:0-16442 GCA_027744475.1 Lepidocyrtus cf. sotoi NNG-2020 | reverse complement strand
AGCAATTTACAGTTTTTTCTTCTCTTATCTCCTCCTCATTAGCGGAAAAAGCTATTTGCAAAGAGAAGAAGATTTGAAAATTCGCATTTTCAAAACATTTCCTGTTTCGTACTTTCATCAACAAGAAATGCATTTTACTTTACTTTAAACTTTAAAACACAAGTAAAAGTAAACAAGACAGGTCATCATCATTCCATCCCTGATTCGATTTTTCTTTCCATATTTGGTAATAAACAGTAATCAAGCAGAAGTGAGGGAGTGAACGAGAAAAGATAGAATCAAATAGAAGCTAAAGAGCTGAGCTAGGTCGGTGCTCTTGCTTGGGCACCTGCCTTTTCAGCTTCTGTCAAAGCTGCACATTTTTTCATTAAGGAATAAAAGGAATGATACCGGATTTCCTTTGAAAAATTCTTTTTCTAATCGAAGAAAAAAGTTCCCATCATTTAAAAAGCTTCAGTTATGTAGTTCTTAAGAGATCCAGCTGCTTCTGATTCTGCAGCAGTCACTTCATTTCAAAGCAATTTTATTGCATAATAGCTTTGGCTTGGCCATGACTCACTTATAAAAGTTCTATTAAGCTTCAGAGCTCAATAAAAGTTCAAAAGAATCAGAGTGAAGCTGTGGGCTCCCGAAGCTGTTTTAGTTGCTTTATTCATGCTGCTGCTATTTCCTGGGGCAATGCAAGAAAACAAATTTTTTCTAGTTTTTAAATAGAAAAGGAACAGGTAAAAAAGAAGGGGGAGGTAAAACACTTTCGTTTTTACATTTTCATTTCAATTCATTAGAAAAAAAAATGTTGCAAATTACTGAAACAAGTCAGCGTCAAGTCAAGCCTTTAAACCAAAAAGGCAATCAAAAAGGAATTTAGCAAATTATCGGGAAAAAAAGAAGAAGAAAAAATAAATTTGTTCTTTTGAATCAGACAAAATAAAAAATGTAAAAGGTTTTTGGCATTTCCTTTCCTCGTACAAAAAAGGTGAAGAAACTATTCCCAAATAAAATACATACATAGGTACATTGATTTGATTTTGATTCTGTATAAAAGAAGCAGAACTAAAAAAACTGTTAAATGAAAAAGGATTTGATGATTTTTTTCTATGAAAAAGAAAAAGAAACTCTTCAACGACCTGCCACCTCCATTCCTTTTTATTTCACCTCCTCCTCGTTCAAACTTTAGCTAAAATCCATCCACAAACAATCAACTCATTATCATCATCATCATCAACAGCAGCAGCAATAGCACCATAGGAGCAGCCAAAACCAAGCCTCACCACCACCTCATTTACTTCATAAATGATTCATTTCTCATTACGGTTTCCGTTTTGCTGGAAGAAAATTGTTAGCAGCAGCAGCTAAATTGCAGCAAAGCTAAAGCTAAGCTCTTTCCCACAAACCGTTTAGGTTATTCCAACTTTCGGTTTAAGGATGAATGACAGTGAAATTCACGGCGGAGGACAAATTGTTCTCTTTTGCTTCTCTTGAGAGAGAAAACGTAAATTGAAAAGGAAAACAAGGACGGAATAGCGGAATATGACATGACACTATGACAAAAACGGTTATTCACCACCACCGGTGCAGATTTGGAGGGAAATGTGGTGGGTGGAGGAAACACACAGCACAGCTCCTCTTTAGTTCTCTCTATTTTACTCAAAAGATAAATCCAAAAACGCCGTGGGTGGTCTGACCTGTTAGAAAAAATGGTGTGACTGTGAGGCAAGGGAGGAAAAGATTGGAGAGGGAGTGTATGAGTATTCCATGTTAGTTTTTTGGTTTGAAGCTCGCACTTTGCACCTCACCTTTCTCATAAAGAATCAGCTCAAAAGCTATAGAGAGACCGCCAACAGATTCATCATGAGCTAAAGCTTTGACTCAAAATTGGAAAGCGAAAAATAGAATGCATAAAGCAAATAAGTAAAGGTTTGTGTTTCGAACAAATAGAGACAAATTTTTCAATACGAAGTTTTTTATCTTCATGGAGAAGAGAGAATGTGTTTGTAGCATCGTAGATATATAAAAGGGTTAATCTTAAAGTAATTAAATTATATTATTAAATTCAAATATTTTGTGAACGTCAAAATTTGCATGTTCAATGTTGATGGACCATTTTCGGTGTAAAACATGCATTTATTTTAATCTGAAAGAAAGGTTTCATTTACTATTTGCTAAATATGTTTAACTACAGCCACATTAACGAATCCGAACAAGCGTCAAATAATGACAAGATTGCCGTTTTCTGTAATTATTAGCGATTGTAATTACTCCTTACGTTTGAAATTAAGCATTCGTGGTCAACAGTCGTCATAATAGGTTAAATCAACTTTGTTTGAAATAGTATGCTAATAAGTCTACATCTGCCGCGAAAACATGCTAACTGCGAGACAGAAGAAAATCATGTAAACAAAATTTGAACGTTTAAATGCACAGAATTATTTGCCTGTTTTTATTTTCTTCGTTTTTGATTCCACAAAATCTTGTACTCGTTGCTTACAATTTTGTACAAAATCTATTTATTTTTTCAAATTGTCTCATATTTGTAACACATTTACCATATTATTACTTATACAATTTTCACTTATGCATACTATTGTCTTTGTTATCTTATACTTTAATGCATTATTACTGAATCAATGTCAATACACGAAACCTGAACTCCAAAACTATTGGTTTACGTATTGTGGTTAATATATGTGAGCGGTTATTGCTCAATTATTGTCAATAATTCGAAGTATTCCATCCAAACGCATTATAACCACCACTTCCGCCCCCGCTAGAACCATATCCTGTCACCGGCTCTGTTTTAAAAGTAAATTTGTGGGGAATTTTAATCTTCTTGAAACTTGACACGGGCATTTTTGGAAAGTTTATATGTAATAGTTTACTTACGAGCTACAATTTGATGAGGAGTATCTGGATTCCTTCCACTACTGCTTCTCCGCCTGGAGCAAACAATGCAACTTACGAAGGTTAACAACATAAGAAATGCAGCGAGGATAAATAAAATGAAAGGATTTCTTAAGCTGATCTTAAAAGTGCAACTGCAATGAACATTTGCAGAGACACAATCAGAGAATTCTGAATCATCTTTGCGGAAGTAGTCACTGCAAGACCTGCAGGTTAAAAATGAAAATTATTTATAACTGAATTCATAGTGTTGTGAGGTTTGTAGGATTTACGTTGTTTACGTAGATTAATAATAGAGACTTACGCATGACAATATTTATTACAATTATTCAAATTATTTTCGTCTTGTCCCATTGCACCAGGTATCAATGACGTCCCAATTGCGATCAACGCGCCACATAATTTCACGAATGTACAGTTCCAGTTGTTGTGCAGAATTTTTGCTAATTTCTTCATGCGTCTTCCCGTATTACTTTGTAAAATAAATGGTTCCATTTAATGTTTTAATCTAAAAAGCTCCTTAATATTTCTTTAGAAATGGTCTTCAAACACAATTGTCACTAACTTTAATATTCAGTCATAACAAAACAATTTGTCTACCAAACTCTCCTTTTTCAAGAAACCGTGCAAAAATGTGAAGCTACTTTCGATCAACCTTTTGCAAATAAAAGTATGAAATAATATTTGTTTGTTTGACATGCAAAATTTGCATTCAATGCTATGATAAACACTTATGAGGAGTTTTGTGGTTTGAGTTGGTCTAGTCTGGTGCTGTGTTCTGTCACTGCAACGGAAATCTAAAAACCGAAATTTTAATTGGAAATCCAATAATGCAATTAAAATTGAAACGTATTTGATCGAAATAGGATATGATACATCGCCACGTACATAATTTAAGACACAAGTCATGCTTGATTGTAATACGAGCATCTTTGGCATGAGTCCCATCATGCCGATCATGTTATCTAGATCTGAATGCATTTTTTTCTTTTGCGATTATTTCGGCTTTAAAAATACGATAAGTTTGAATTTAAACCTAAAATTAATATTCGTAACCGCATTAACTTAAAATCAGAAAACGCTCGGCGGTGTGCTTACAACGTACAAACAATCCAGCAGAATCACCTGCAATATTGCATTCACTAAATAATTATCCAAAATTACATTGAACGTTAAAATGTACAAAAATACAACAAAACCGAGAAACATTTTAAACACTTTTATTTGTAACCGATAATCATACAACCATTTTAAAATTCTCAAGTAAATTTAAAAAAATAATTTATTTTTATTTTAAATGATTAAAATTACAAATATACTGTTACAATTCCCTACACTTTCATCTTCCCCCAACTCATTTCGGTACACAAAGCAAAAGCCTCTACTAGATTTCACAAAGCTGCAATATTCTTGCCCTGTGCGTATTTTGCGTATATTCTGCCGTTTCCTCCAAGCTTGTTAAGATGTAACAAAACAGCAAAAGAAAAGTAACAAGCTTCTCTACTTCTTGGTTTCTTCTTTTAAGTATTTTAAGTATTATTTTGATGAAGCTTCACAGGAACTCCAAAACACGCATTATTTTCACTTTCCTTTCCTTCCTCCCATATCGCAACTCGTTTCCCTTCCTTTCGGCCTCACTCCAAAAAACACTCCAAATTCCACAACAACCCAACAACTCAACTTTACTTCAGCTCATCTCATCATCATCATCATTATAACAGAGAGATAAGTTGATGTTGAAGTTGCTGTTTTTACTGCCCATCCAAGTCCTATTTTCGGTTGCATTTTATTTTACGCAAAGCACAGTTTTTCCTTTCCTTCCGTCTTATCTCCTTTTCCTCTTTTCTCTCTTCTCATGCATAATTTTCTCTGAAGGCTTCTCCCAAGTTATGTATAATCAAAAGGGAAGTACCAAACAGAACAACAAGTTAGTTTTTTTCTCTTCTTAGTTTTTTTAAAAAGGAGAACCGCTTCAAAACATAAAAGCGTTATTATTTACAAGAGCCCCATCATCATCATCGTGATGATTCTCATGAGCCGAAGCTGAACTGAACAAGTCTCTTCTTCTCTCCTCTCCACTCCTCATCTTCATTTCTTTTATGAAGTGAGTCAAACTAGTTTTTCGTATTCCCACTCCCACAACAGCACAGAAATAGCACCAGCAGCCATCCTATTACATTCTCTACTGAACCAGCCTACTTTTTCAGTGCAGTGCAAGGTTATTTTTCTTCTTTATCTACTACTCTTTAACTTAAACTAACGGAAGTAGGAAGAATTCCAGCGTAAAAGTTTAGTTTAAAAAACAAATACGAAGAAGAAGGTAGATGCTGGCTGTAGTAAAGTAAGCTTTCTACACATAAGCACTATTATAGACGAATTTTGCAGCAACGTCTGGAAAAAGTTGTGGTGTAAATTGTTTTTTAAATAGTAAAATAGTATTGTGTCAAAAGTACCTAGAAATCCATCTTACAATAACCCAGTTGTATTTACAAAAATATGAAAAATACAGAAATTTTAAAAGTCAATGTGGTCGACGACAACGAGATTATTAATTTAAAACTTATTAATGCCAGTGCATACAGATCATTTACGGTTTCGACATATATTTAATATATTATAAAGGTCTAACCGGAACTACTCAATCATATTATTATCCAATTGAGGATAATAAAATTCTACGTAAAAAAAAGAAAAAAATCAACAAACTTCTTGTTCCAATTATTTAGCTTTTATACGTAAAACACTTTTAAGGCTTTTTGGATGAAATTAAGAATTAATTTATTTCTTAGCACCTTTTGTATTGTGTCTTTGTCTATTATAAACAAATAAATATATATCCTCATCATTATGCAATTATCATGCTTATTCCACCATGCACACAATCGTTCTCTCTTTGTTTGTCATCATATCATAACATTCCCATTTCATAATCTTTACTAAAAAAATAATACATAATATATTTTTCTGTTTTTAAACAAAGAATGCAACTTGTTCACTCTTGTACTACTGACTGACTAGAAAGAGAGTGACTAGGGAGATGTGATCACATTTTTTCTCTTCATTTTCATCTCCCATCATATTACCATCATCATCCCATTCTTTTACACAATCATAACAACACAACAGCAGCCAAAATAGCAAAGAACAAGAACTGACAAAAAATTCTAGCTTACAACACAAGTAGAAGAAGGAAAAACTTACATAGAAAAAAAACGGGAGAGGCGGAAGAGAAAATGGGACTTTACTTATATGCGACCTCTCTCTCGGGAGTCGTATCTGCAGCTTCTCATTATGACTTTTTGGATGGATACGAGTACGAGAATGAGCGTAGCGACTAGCGAAGAAGTTTTTCTGCTCATTCGACTTTACTTTCTTTCCCTCTCTTTTTCCAAAGCTCCTATTTATTTACTGTTTTTTGTCTTCATTTTACTCAGAGAAAAGACGAAGAAAGAAAAAAATAAGTTCCTCCCTAAGTTTGTTGAACAAGTTCATTTCATTTTCATCATTTTCCTCACAGCTAATATGACCTCTGTGCTGCAGTAGCAGCAGCAAGAGTTCTGCTCTTGCTGGTTTTTCTTAGTTGGAGGGAGAAATGGAGGGAAAGGAGAGCACGGAGGGGAAAAATATGTTGCAATCACTTTATTTTCTTGTAAATGGAAATAAATGAGGGAAAGAAAGAGAGAAGCTTGTTTACTTCTCGGCTCATATGATGATGAGATGAGCGAGACTTTTACTTTGCTCTTGTTCTGTTGTTGTCACCTTGTCTTTTTTATTTTTATTTCATTCTCATATTATTATTGTGCTGCTTGCCGAAAATGCTTAATATTATGACTCTGCTGGAATGTCTTCCAGGCAGGGAGAATAAGAAAAGATGTGATAGTGATTAATAGTGATGTGATGTAATTCAAGGAACTTATGAAAAGAACAAAAATTGGCGAGTTTAAGATTTTTTAGGAAGAATAAGAAAAGAGATCAAAACTTGCTGAGCGGCAAACAATTTAAATAAAAGGGAAACAAGGTCAGTGAAATTAAATGGAATTAGGAATTATAGTAAACAAACGGTGTAACTATCCATTACAGACCAGTTTTTAAAAATCGGCTACATCAGCGACAATAATGTTTTTTATAAAATAATTTATAATTAATGACAAAAAGATTTCCCATTTCTGCTTGCAGTTTTGAAAGTCATGATATAAACTAAAATGTTTTCGATAGCACAAGCATATCCACTGATTCGCAATACATTTTACTTGTTTTCCAAGGTCAAACCGACCCGTTAATATGCTAATTCATTTCCGGCTTTTTACTTCTTGTTGCGATTAGTTATGGCCTCTACTCATTAATTTCCATTTAACAACGGAGTTTTGTGTACGTCTATGGTGTTCATCTTTGCTAAGGGTTCAAAAGTTTCTAACAATTTCCTCCAACTTATTCGTCAGTTCCGGAAAGCAGAAAGAATCAA
Organism: Lepidocyrtus cf. sotoi NNG-2020; assembly: GCA_027744475.1. NCBI lineage: Eukaryota > Metazoa > Arthropoda > Collembola > Entomobryomorpha > Entomobryidae > Lepidocyrtus > Lepidocyrtus cf. sotoi NNG-2020. Next base: position 9,079 of record JAHZNJ010001222.1, on the reverse strand, counting down.
ACAGAGTTTGTCATAAAGTTTCTTGGAATTTCCAACAGAGTTCCTCAAACAAAATAAATTCACTCACCCGACATGCCATTTGATTCTTTCGTTCCTTGTTTCTTTCCTCATTTCATTTTTTTCCTTTCATCTTCTTCTTCTTATGCAATTATGCAGTTATCTGGGAAATGACAGTTTTCCAATAAATTATTCAAAGTAGAGAAACTTCCATTTCTCTCTCTCTCTTTACTTTTGCAGCAAAAAATTAAAATACTTTTCGACAGTTGAACAGTCTTCCTTTTACTTACTCAAATTCAAATTTTTAACCACAAAATGGCAGCAAAAACAGCAGCAGCAGCAATGCAATTTCGATTTGTTTGAACTGCTGTTGCTGGTGCTATTCCCATTCCTTTTGATTATGATTCTTCTTTACATCTTAAGAATTTCTACACACGTGGAATGGAGAACATCTCTTCACCAAAACAAAACACAAAGTTCTGAAAATATTTGTTGTAGTTTTTTTTCTATAGTAATTTCACATTCATAGTCATTCAGCATCATCCAAATTCATTTTCATCTATAATAAATGCGTTATGCAGCAATACAGAAAGAAATAACCCTTTTTGGTTCTGTTTTTGCTATCAAACCAGGCAAAAATGAAATAGAAATGCAGAAGGGAAAGTCATTGTCATGCATTTAGATACCCCTTTCAAGACAGACATTAACATCAACATCATTGCCCAAACGTGCACTCAACCTTCTATCTTCTCATCATCATCAGCAACAACATCATCATTTCAACTCATATTCGTGCCTCATATCATATCTTTGTGTACCTTCCTGAGCTTTTCTCACTTCCGTCTTAAAGTATAAGTGAGTAAAGAAGGTTAAGCTTGACTTTGAGTTAAGCTTATCTTTTGCTGCTGTGCTTATGATAAAAACAAAAAATGCTTTCTTTTCCTCTCTCTGAGCGAGTCTTCTTTGAGAAATGTATTTTTTGCATGGTTTTCTCGAGAGAATTCTTCCTTTTCCTTCTTCGTTGCTTTTTGCTTTCTTCTTCTCATTGGTTTAAGCTCTGCGTTGACTGTGACTAAAAAGGGGAAAGAAAAGAAGGAAAAAGGAAACGAAAGGGTTTTCTTTTCTTCGTTCTGCCCTTGTTTCTTGTTTTCAGCTTTTCTGTTTTATGCTTGGCTAAATGCGATAGTAAAAAGCAAAATGGGTTGTAAGTTGTTTACGGAGAGAAGGACGCAACAGTAACGGCAACAACAAAAAAAGTTGACTTTCCACAGCTGCTTCTGTTGTTGCCACTGTTGGAGATGTAAAATGAGTAAAATGCATGCATAATAATGCGTAACTACAACAAAATACTTCAAAAAACTACAAAAGTTTATGAAATTTGCAAGGCTGGAGGGTGAAATGATACGAGACTTTACATCATACTTACATAAAGTAAATAAAACAAACTTTTCTAATTTTATGAGCGCTGCTGTTGTTTCAGCTGCTGCTGATGTTGTTTTGCTGTTGTTCTTGGTTTAGTTTTGAAACTTGTTAAGTGCAATTTGCTTCGTTCTTCACATCCGTTACCACTCTGCTGTGGCAAACAAAGTATATAAAATAGCCTTGAAAGTTAAGCTTAGTACGTCAACGAAATGTACAAAATTATTATGTCAATCGCACTAAATATGTAGGTATGTAACGTTATGACATATGAACAGTTGATAACGATGACGGTTTATGTAGTGTTAATAAAAATCATGATGATTGAAGATGATATGTGGTGATATTGAGAACCAAGTAATGTAGTAAATGTCAAAATGCATCAGCAGCATAATATGTTTATAATTTCCAATAATTTTGAGAAGGACATCATTTTGTATTGATATGTCACAAGAAAATTTGTTATGGTTGGTTGGTTGGTAATCTTTTCTTCTCAAACAAGATTAGCGTTAAACTGTTAAACAATTATGCAATTAAGTAAATTAGGCATCTATAAGGTTTATTTATGTAGAAATTTGTTAATTTATACCGTACCTACTTCTTTCATACCACACCACAGAGCAGAACCGTGCTAATTTTATCTTAAGTAATTACTTTGTCATGAAATTAATAAAAATTGAGCCACAAAATTCAGATAAAATGAAAAAGTTCTAGGATGACATGTTACACGTTGTTCATAATTTTAAAATGCATTTTAATACATACTTTAATAATAGATTGAAAAATATCAGACATTGGTCTTAATTTCGTATGCATTGTTATAATTTTCATAGAAATTCCTACTTGAAATTTATTTATTTAATTTTTTTTCACATAATTCCTTTTAATTAGCTATTCTCTTTTTTTCTCCCTACGATTATATTATAATTCTGTTGCAATAGCATAACAGAGTAGGTATTCATAAGTGGCAGCAGCAGAGCAGAGCAGCAGTAGCAATGTCACGGGACAATGATCAAAAAGAACTAAAAAGAACTATTATAACTGCTGTTGTTGTGTTGCGAGTGAACTAAATACTGAAGTTTATTAGAGACAAGAGACTTCCAGAATAATTTTCCGCCCCTCACATTTTCATTCCCATTCCTCCCTTCCAAAAAAAAGTAGGAAACAGGTTAAGCCTTAGCCTTCATGTTCTTTATTATGTTCTTCTTCTTCTGCTCCTCTTTTTTGTTTCCTATCTCCCTCCAGACTTCTTTCTCCCTTATGCAGCAACAGCAACAGCAACAGTAGAGACCTTTCTTTTTTCTTTAACATTTTTTTTATTTCTCATCTACACCGACACATTCCTTTCTAGAAAAAAACTTTTTCCTCCTTTTTCTCGCCCTCTTATTTTTTTCATGGTGGGTCTCCCACAGGGACTCGGTATCCTTTTAAATAAATATTAGACGAATAATAAGAAGAACAGAAGAAAAAAGAAAGCGAAAGGAAGGAAAAAATAGGTGGTGGTGGTGGTGGTGGAGAAGAGGAATGCATAAAAAAGCGAAGTGGAAACTTCAAACTCTACGCAAAAGGCTTATTTTCTCTCAAGTTCTTATTTAAAAATAAAAAGCATTCTTCAACCAGCTGCAGCAACGAAAGAAACAGAAGAGTAGATCCAGAAAATAAGGCAATTTTAATCCCCCTCTTCATAGTCATACTTCCCACCCCGTTTTCATGTAATGCCGGCATTATTATTGTTATTACGAAATGAAAGAAAGATAAAAAAGGAAGGTTTTTTTCTTTCTCTTTTTTCTTCCTTCTTTTTTCAGTCATTTCAGCTTTTTTTCTTTTCTCCTTCCTTCTCCGTGTAATTTAACCGGAAATGGAGTATTAAAATTTTAAACTTCCATATTTCTGACAGCAGCACACATATAACAAAAAACCTGTTCTGTTTCTCGCTTGGTTTTAGCTTCTTCACTTTCCTATTTAGTTAAGTTAAGGTTTAGGCTTAGCAAGGTCTCAAAGCAGAAGAAAGAAGGATACGAAGAAAATAAAAAAGGAAAGAGAGAAAGGAAAAAAGGATATTTTATTATTATTATGCCCTTTTCTTTTCCAGAAGGAAGAAATAGAAACGATTACGATTATATTATGCATGTAATGGCTACTTTTTGGCTTGAAAATGGGATGAAATTGTTAAAAGTGGAAGTAAGCTGCTGGTCTGGTGCTTTTTTATGCTCCTGTTCTGTTTTGTTTCTCCTCTCTTGAAAAACAAAAGAAAGGTCTATAAACAGAATTTTAAATATTTGAATGGCTTGAATTTGAAAGTGAGCGCGAATTTCGAAATCCAAGGTTGCGCAGTGCTGGGGTATAGTGAGGCAATCTTACTGAGGCTATTTGTGGAAGGTGTGAGTGAGAAGAAATGAGAAGGAGATTGAGATAAGCTTGGAGGGGTTTGGTGGAGGGATGTGGAATGGAAATGGAGGTAGAGGGTTGGATGGAAGAATATTAGAATGAATGTCATATTTTTCGTTCCTTTTTCTTCGTAAGCTCCTCTAATGTTTAAAAACGTAATAAAAGGTTATCATATAATGATAAGTTAAAGAAGAAGAAGAAGGAGAGTAGCTGAGCTGGAGATGGATTTTCATTCCATTTCTATTCTCTCCATATTGAAAAATACATTTCTGAGAAATTTTTTTCCTTGACTTACTTAATGGCCATTTATTGCCATCCACTAAAGCCAAGATAGAGCATCAAAGATGAAGAAGGAGAACCCACCAGTGACCTTTTATGGGCTTTTTGGGACAAATTTCAAAGTTTTATGTGATTTTGACAGAGCAAAAAGAAAGAATGAATGGAATGACTCAAAAAATGTAAAGTAAAATGAAGTGGGCTCCATTCTTACAGAGTGAAGTGGAGTTTTCCTTTCCAAAAGGAAGATTTTTTCTTTCTTTCTCTCCTTTCCTGTAAATATTATTTAGAAACGAAATGTTTAACGGTGACTTAGGTAGCTAAGCTTTTAAAAAACAGATTCGTTTTCCATTCCATTCCATTCTGTTGGGGAAAAAGAAGCAGAAAGTCTCTGAGCTTTTCTCCTTAGAGTACCGTATATAATAATAATGAGGGTAATAATAATAATGGGTTTAAAATGTGCTTTTAAAAAGAACATTATTATGTATTTTCCTTCAGTAAAAGTAAAAAATGTCATATGGGATGGGAATGGAATATTATATTATATTATATTATTTTGGAGGAGAATACAATATTTTTTAGGTTGCTGTTTACTGTTTCTAGTCTTTTATTGGTGAGTTCCGGTTTTTGGTTTGGTGTTAGAAAAATTGGTTGTAAAAAATTGAGTTTTATGTTTACTTTTTTATGTTTTAGCCTTTTATTTCAGTTCTTAAAGTGTTCTTAAATGAATAAGGATTGTCTTGAAAAATATTTATGAGGAAAATTGAGTTTTTGAAAATCATTTATTAGTGAGACGAAAGCAATCAACACAAAAATAAAATGTAAAGTAGTGATGGAAAGAAGTGACGGAAAGCGTAAAAAATTATGACAATTAAGGAAAATCAAAGCATTTATGATTTTTAACATTGGATCACAATTAGCTTTATTTTAGATTCAAAAGATTGCCTATAATATCTGTAACTAATTTAGGTCCATGCCTTTACAAAAGTTATTATTGGCGCTATAGAGTCAATCAATATTATGCGTGGTACATGAGTTCATATATGTAGTTAATGGTCACGTATGCATAACTTGGATGAAAATAATAAAATTATTAGCAAATCTATACCTGCCATGTCAAAGGTATATTTGGGGAAGTGCAGGTATTATGGTGATTTGTTTCGATGTTACAATAATATCATTTTCTTACTGTATAAAAAAAGAATTCTTTTAGACTCGGACTTTTGAAAAGCTTCAAAAAGTCCACTTCAAAAAGGAGAGACAACTTTCCTATGATAATTTGTAAAGGAACCAAATTTTCTAGATTCCAAATCCAGATTTCTACTTCAAAAAATCATGTTGATATCAATATCTGCAGAGAAAAAGGAAATGTCAACAACCCATTTATATAAAAGCAATATTATGAAGAAATCAAAATATTTCTTTCCTGCTTATTTATTATTTTGATATATCATAAGACATGAAAACATTTTTTGTATTTTTCTAAAAATCTTTAATTTTTTGTAATCTTCGATGCATCTTCGATATTTCCTTTGATTTTTTGAAAAAAATGTCTGAACATTGTTCACTTCTCTACACACTCCAGAATCGGCTTTTTCTATTCTGTAAACGAGGATGACTAATGCTTATTCACTCATTTCATTTTCTTGTTTTCCTCTTCCGGAAAAGAAATAAGAAATACGAGAACGAATGGAGACATTTATAATTTCCAAAGAGGAAAAACCATTTTATTCAAAATTGTTTCCCCTCCACCTTCACTCCACTCACTCCCCTTCCAATCTAATCTACTTCTTCTTCTCCTTCTCTTCAGCAGCAGAAGCAAAGCAAAACAAAAACTGTCAAGCCATCCAGCAAAAGACCATAATTCATCTAGAAAGCAGCATAGCAGCAGCGGTCTTCATCAATTCTCTACTCCGCCAAGCTTGCTTAAAACGCTTCATTCATTTCATTTCTTCTTCTGTTCATTTTCTCTGTGCTGGCCTTCCCTCATCATTCAAACTAAAATTCTAGTCAGAAAGTTAAGAGATCTGTCTGTGAAGCTTAAACGGAACTGCACAAAACTTCTTATTAGTCTTTCGTCACCGACTGTAAATACTTCAATCCTATGCTGATTGACAAATAAATTCATTGAAGAGAAGAAAGTTTAATGCATTCTGCACTAGTGTTCCGTTCAGTCACTGTATCTTGTTTCCACTACTGTATTTTATTTGTATTTTTATGAGCAAAATTTGACAAACATTGGGATTGAAAGATGGAACTATTATTTTTGCAATTATAATTCTTGAGAGACAATCGAATAATGATATCTGTACTATACACAATTTTATGAATATAGTTAAATATAATAACGCTGCTGGAGTTCAGGAGTTCCAAACTTTTAAATTTCTGAGTCAACCTAAAAATGCAATGTAAAAAGTAAACCAACACTGTTTCATTCTGTCCTTCTTTGCTTCAATTCTGCTTCCATCTAACCTTCATCTCACCTTTCCACTTTTTTTTAAAAGAAATTCATTTGAATCTAGCACGGAAAGCGAATAAATAAGTAAAAACAAAACTTCTTTCTACAACCTTCAATTTATTTACTTATATATTAGTAAATACAAAATAGAACATCCACGAAAAACAGAAAGAGAGAGAGAGAAAAGAAGCCTTTATTTAAAAAAGAAAATGTAGGAAAAAAGAAGAATTCTCGAAGTATTTTTGCTTTCTCTCTTTCTCTCTCTTTCCCTGACGGTGGTAGAATTGGTGGATTGATGTCCTCCTATTTAGCTACTTTTCCATTCTTTACAGTCTTGTCATGTGGATTGGCTTTCTGTAACAATTTTTCCCCTTCTTCTCTTTGCAATGCAACAACAACAACATCAACAGAAAAACAGAAACATCAACAGCAACAATTTTCTTCTCTCCTTTTCACCGTTTCTCTCCCGTTTTGCAAATCAACAGAAAGAAGGGAGAACGAACTAGCCGAACGAAGCAGAGTGAAATAAGTACTGAGGAAATCAATCAACGACACTTCCCTATACAATATTTACACTTGGCTGGCTGGAGTTTTCTTCAAGTCCTTTTTTTCTCTCTTTCTCTCTCTCTCTTACTCTCGTTGGAAAAAAGAAGGATGCAGTTGTTGTCGTTTACAAATCGTCAATGGAATAAAAAACGAAGGGAAACAAGTTTGGACTAGAGCAAGAAAAATCTATCTAATTCCCCATTTTACTCTTACTCACTCCCGAGAAGGAGGAAAAAAGTAAAAGAAAGCAAAAGGATATTATTCCACTGCCAATGTCATGGAAGAAACTCACTGGCTGGAGAGTATTTGTATTTCCAAAGCATTTTCTTTTTCTTTTCTATTCCCCCAGAGAGAAAAGGAAAGAAAAGGAAAGAGAAAGAAAGAAAGAAGAAGGATTAGTGTAAATAGCTGTTGTACTACAAAGGATTATTAGCACTTATTAAGAAAACATGGAAAGAGAAGAAAATGGGAGCAAAGGCAGAGTAGCAATAGCAATAGCAAGAAAATAAAAATTGCTCCAGCTCAAACTTCAGACAAAAAAACTAGGAGGAGGAAAGAACCGTATCGTGTCTCTCTTCTCTTCTCGTCTCCCTATTTTCCGTGTGTGGAACTGACTTGGGATAAATTAGCAAAAAAAAAACTTAAGAGAGAGAAAGAGAAAGAAGAAAAGAGGAGAAGAAAAAAACTGAATGAGTTTGGGTTAGTTTTTGGTCTTTGGTGGTGGATTAGAAGAAGGTGGAACGAACGCGAACGTTTTCCGAATTGAACCTATTTTTGTTCAACTTCAATTTCAAGGCAAGGCTGGCTGGCTAGGCATGGAAGTAAGTAGAAGGGACGGAATGAAGGTAATTCTATTAATAAAGAGGAGCTTGTAACTTGTAACTAACTTTGTGAGAATCTGGAAAGGAATTCTGTAGATCTCGAGATGTAGACTAAACCGGAAAGGAAAAAGAGGACAGACTGGCCTAGGTTGGATACTTCTTGATAAAAAAAGTTTAGCTTCAGCTTTAGTTCAGCAGACGTTTTTGGAGGTGGAAGGGAACGGAAATGTGAATAAAGTCGAAGAAAGTTGGTTGAGCTGGAGAAGACAGAATGCAGTGCAGTCTTCTAGAAGCAAAGGAACGGAAGAAAAGTTTTTTGTTACTCTTCTCTTTCGTTCCTATTCAGATGGCAGTTTCGTTTTCTTATTGAAATTTATCTGATTTTGAGAAAGAGGAATGAATAGAAATATTCGGTAGGGTTGGATTTTGTTTGGAAGAAGAAGAAAAGGAAGCTTAAGCTAAACTTGTATCACTTTCTTCCTTTTACACGTTACACAGTTTCTGTTTCTTCCAGTTTCATTTATCGACTGGTTTTCTTTTCTTGACTTCTGTTGTGCCAAAGAGAGAAGACACCGGGCAAGTTTTTGTTCTGTTTTTGAGAGTTTATTGAGGTGGTGATGGTGGCTTTTTGTTGTTGTTTATTGAATCGACTGATGCGTATTTAAAGTTTGTGGCTTGGCTTAGCTATTGAGTTGAAGTTGAATGGAGGAAAGAAAGAAAACGACAAAGATGCAAGGGAAGTGAGTGGTGGAGGCAATGTTTTTGTTTTGCTCCGGAGAAATAGAAATAAACTACAACAAAAGTTTAGTTAGGTTTAAGTATGCATGAACTGGTAAGAATGGGAATGAAGGATTGTGGTTGTATAATGGTGGAATTAGTAGAAATTATTGGCTGAAGAACAACGTTGAAAGGAAAAGGTGATGTTGATTTTCGGATGGTGCATTGGTCTTTTTGTGTAAGTAATAAAAATCAAGCGAACCGTTAGAAAAAATATTTTGCTAAAATGACGTCTACGAAGATTTTTATTTATTAAAAGAGTTGCTCTGCTTGGAGATCTGCTATCGCAATTATTCGATTACATTATCAGAAGCCAATCAGCAATATTGATCGCTACCACTATTGCTATATTTCGTAATGAAATATTATACCTCTTTTAAGGTTGAAGATATCTTAT
>JAHZNJ010001221.1:0-12219 GCA_027744475.1 Lepidocyrtus cf. sotoi NNG-2020 | reverse complement strand
TATGTCAAGTTTTTGTCATTTTTCTTAGGTATATTCTAATCAGGAGAAGTCACCTTACCAAAACCCACATCTTATGAATATAAACTATGTCGGGGACTGTTTGCCTTTGCTTAAGCTTTAATCTCTGTACAATTTTATTCTATTCTTCTGTCTCATTTCGTTCCGTTTTTTTCTAAACTAAACAAAAACTTATTATTATTATTTTCCTGTTTTTTATTACGCAGCGTGTGTGTGTACCTATGAATTTCAATTAGATGGGGAACAAGCAAACGCAGTTGTTGCCTTTTTCTCTCCTTTTAGAATGAAAGGAGAAATTCTCTGGAGAAATTCATTTCTGTAGATGAATGAATTCATGTATGCAATTTACTTACACGAGTACACAGTACACAGCCATAGCGCACATGTCGTGTAAAAACGAAGCAGTACAATTGCTTGCAAAGAAAATAATATTGCTTGCTGAACGCTGAGCCCTGCTTATACATAAATGTAAAAAAGAACGTTTTTTTTGCTCCAGATGGTTTTTTTGTGTCTTTGGAACAAATGTTTTCCGTTTTCTCCCTAAGTAGATTTTTTTTTTCTTTTTTTTACTATAATTAAATTTTATTTGTTTGACAAGTCTTTTTGTAACAGAAAAAAATGAAACGGAAATGAAAGCAATATTATTCTAACTTGTAACTTGTTTTTTCTTCAGTCAGCTCAAGAAATAAATATAATTATACGAGAAAGAAAACATAGAAAAGTCGCAGTCTGAACAAATAAGGGAAAGGAAAAATGACATAACATAACAATTGAGTAAAACGACAAAAAAATATGTTGCTATTTTTCTTTAGACTAAATCAATGTAGATTGTTTTGACCGGTCTTAACTAAAAGCAATTTTAAAAACTGTTTTGACGAAAATTGATATTTAGAGTAGTTCCATCAGTAATAATTTGCTATTTTGCAAGAAAACTGTGAAAACTGAAAAAAATTGAAAATGTAAGTAAGTAGTTGTTCATACCTGTACATGCGCCCATCCATATGTCAATGGCTTTCACGTAGCTTGACTCAATGTTTTCTTGGATATCTGTCAGAAAAGTAAAAAATAAAAAATTAGTTTACATTCATTTTAAAAAAGCGTTGCAATTAGGTTCTCTGTGAAATGGAATTGCTTTGTGCTATATACTTGGAAACAATAGCTGAATCTAGCTCTATTGCTACATAAGCGTATTGAAGTATTTCTGTGCGACTTTGTTCCAATACATTAGCATTTTATCCAAAAAAATGCAAAATCGTATCGTTATCCCCAAATCACAATTTACAAATCTTCTGCTCATTTCTGCTCATCTTGTGTACTTAATTTGATTGAACTTGCATTATGCTCCATATAAATAAAATAAATAAACTGTCAAAGTCAAATCAAGAGAAGATCTACTTGAAACATTTTATTTTCATTGGATCGGAATCGTCCTATTATTCCATCCCATCTTTTTAACATATCAAATCAACTATCAACAAATGTGCTCATCGACCTCGGCAGAAATATGGCAGAGACGAATAAAAGTTAAGTGCATCTTTTTCTTCCTTCTCCAACAAATAACTAACCCATTTGCCTTAACTTCTTCTTCTTTGCGGCTTTTTCACTTTACTTTTACTTTTACTGAAAACATTTTTCACATTAAGTACGTATATGGGCTGCCATTGTTGTAATTGTGCACGAAAGTTACCCAACTGACAACTCGTAATAATAATTCTCTGTTGGAAAACGAACGAATGCTGCTGCTGCTGCCATTGCTTGCATTGCATTGCTACTATGTATTTGTTCCTCTAAAAGCTTTCCATTTTATATATATTTCTTGGAAGATTAGTCCTTGTAAAAAAAGCTCTTCTTTCTTGACAGCGGCGGCAGCAGCAGCAGCATTACTCGAAAGGAGATATTAAACGAACGGAAATGGGCTCGTCATTTTCAAATCTCGAGCTTCTACTTAACTTCCAGTTCAGTTCTAAGCTAAAAGCGAGCCCTAAAGAAATAAACAGAAGATAAAATAAAACAGAAAGAAGGAAACTCTTTAAAAAGCTCTTCTTTTCTTTCTAAATCCGACGTAAACGTACGTAAAGTAAGAATATTTTCTTTCATCACAAAATAAATTTTTCTTTTCCTCTCGATTTCCCAAACCAGAAATGAATCGCCCACTCAACTACTTCCAACCACCATCGCATCGCATCGCTAATATCTACTTTATTAGAGAGGGAAAAAGAGGAAATAAATCCCAAAACATTAGTTTTTCTTTTCTTTGGCAGAACAGATTTTTCTTGAGAATTTGCGGTAAAGGAAAGTAAAGCAAGCACCTACTCATGACAGGTATTAAGGTTCCATTCCATCTGTAATTGATGAATGGCAAATGCAACTTGTCTTAAGGAAAGGGAAGAATTCGTTCCTATAAAAGAGAAAGTGTTCCATAGGGATAGGGATATGGATGTGATGATGCGAATGCGATGCGATGCAATGTCTTTCAGGAAGAAGAAAAACCACCGCCGCCACCGCAAAAGAAACCAAAGCCTTTGCCACCACCGACACACACAAAAGCTGCCGTTATATTTCTTAACCACAAGAGAAACTGTAAATCGACTCTCTCTCGACTTTAACTTATTTCATTCCATACCTACAAAACGAGTCAACATCAACAACAAATTACGCAAGAGAGAAGAAGGAAGGAAAAGTCACAGTCACGCTTTCTCCGCTATCATTGTAGATATCTCATAAACTACGAGAAACAGAAGGATAAAAGTTGCAGCAGCATTGCATCATAAAAGCCTCCAATGATTTGAAAAGTTATTTGTGATATTATTGCCGTAATAAAAACAACCGCCCGCCGCTCGTGTTTTCTTAAATGGGATCCGATATCAGTTCAGTTGAACTGAAGTTAAAGCAAAGAAAATCTTAAGCTTGAGGCTTTAGTACATGTCAAGCCAACTATGTCACCACCACGATCACCACTCACCACAATTGTTTATTACATTTCCTGAAGAAAATTATTGCGAAATACGGTTTTGGTTGGATTCGAATATTATGTTTTTGTGTTTTATTTTGCTAATTCATTTGCATAATAATAAGATAAGAATGTTTTTTGCAAAATTTCGTTCCATGAAGTAGAAAAGTCATTAATCTATGGAAAGTTTGTTTTCCGTTCTCGTGTTTTAACGTTTTTTGGAAGAATGTTAAGCCAAGATGCAAATTCCTTAAAAAATTATTATGCAACTTTAACTTTCAATTTCCTTCCTTGCTTTAATGCTTTTGATGCGGTTGAGTTGAAGTGGTTTGTGGCTGTGGCTGCAGAGAAAAGTTTTTGTCGCAAATGCTAAATTAAATACATTTTAGCTTATCTCACAATCATTGGTTTACAAATAATACCAAAAATGGTTTTCTTATTTCATTTTCCTTTAATGCAGTGGTTTTTCAACCTAAGGGTGTGGGTGTACTACTACTCCTACTCAACTTCTTTCCCAATTTATTTTGAAAAAACTTTTCACTTCAAGCAAGCACCCTTGAGGTTTCAATAAGTTGCTTTTGAGTGGAGCGGAGGAAGTGAATGAAAGTTACCAACAAACAACTTTTACTTTAACTAATCCTCCCTCTTCTTCACACCTTAGCATCATCTTGTGGCTCTGTTCCCACAGCCGAATCTACGAAAAGCGATTCTAATTTCATTCTCAAAGAAATTCGGTAGTTTTGCTTTGCTTTTGCTCATTTCAATTCATTCCTTCTGTGCAGCCATTTGTGTATAATCTTCAAGAAGAGATCAAGTGAGAGGAGATCAGAAGGAATTTACAAAAGACAGAAAAACTAAAAGAAAAAAGATTAAAGGAACCTGCTTACAGAATAAATGAATGGAAGGTGAGAGTTGTTTTAATTTTATATCCAGTCCTTTTCACTTAAAATAAGTACATTAAACTTGACTGTGTATTGAATCATTGAATGGACATGCTGTGGCAAATTTTAGAATGTTTTTTAAAATAAAAGTACAGGTTTTAGGGTAGCTCAGGCTACATTGGTCAGTTAATTATTGACGATGAAACTTGTTTATGTTTGCAGTACAGACGAGAAACGTCTCTGGTTTTTGCACTTGATTTGTATTAAATTTTAAAAAGTGGTTACTACTAAGGATGACTAATGCCGTTATTTTTATTTCGTATTTATTTGCCTTTTTATGATGTAGATATGATTTAGCTCTGCAGTAAAATCTTTACTTTCAATTAACAAACTATGTTTTTTTTTTAGTATTTTCACTTTTGCCTTATGATTAGTCCCAATTTAATCAAACAAAACTTCACTAAATCAACTTTACTTTTAATTTTTAAGTAATCTACTTACTAATTTACACGTAAATTTAAACGAAATGTACTCTATAATGCAGTGTTGTAGGAGGATAAAAAGGGGTTTGAAAGAAAAGACTAGGATTTGCTTTTTTTACTTTCGAAGAGTTTTTTTGTCTTTCATTGATACGATTAGCGCTCGGTAAGCTCAGAATACTATTAAAAAGGAAATAAATCCTCTTAAGAGAAGAAGAAACGTAGAACAAAAAGTGATTGATGAAATTCATAGTTAAGTACAAAATGTGACTTGAGATAAATAAGAAAAAACCAAATCCTTAGGAATCGTAGTCGAGAACTACGACATAAATCGGAATTGGAATTGATTTTTGCTTCTCTTCTACTTCACTTGAAATGTAGACTTAGGACTTGGGATTTGTTTTTTTGGACTCACTTGTAGCTTTGGAGGAGACAGTAAGAAGATTTCCTGATAAATAAATAAATCAGCAAATCAGATTGAATGTGTTTTTAGTCTTTGCGCGTTAGTTTTTTTTAATGATTTGCTTTCATGCTGACAACTAATTTTATCCTGCATTGGTAAATGTATTCCGATAGGTTTTTATTTCGTTGAGTAAATTATCAACAACTTACCAATTTGAAAAGATTCGTGGCATTTGGAATCAACGATCTTCACCATTTCGAATTGAGTCATCCCCAAACTAGCTGTCGTGATTGGATGATCCTCTTTCCACTGAAGAATGAGTTCCTCCACCGTTTTGGAAACTATAAGATAAAAAAACATAAACTTAATTATGAGATTTTGTCATTATTATCGGAAAGTACCATCATGTAAGTATAAGAACCAATATTTTTATATTTTCAAACGCAAGAAATGTGTGTGACATAAAAAATAACTCACAATATCCCCATTTAACTTTACGTTTTTTGCAATAGAATAAACAATTTAGTTTATACTGCGGTTGATAAAATGTCAACAAAACTAAACGCTCCCATTTTCCACTATCATTCATCACCATTTACATAATATCTTTTCATTTTATTCTTGTTCTATTGCTCTAGTGTGCTATCATCTCCGTAGTTGTTGTTACCAGACCACACAATCATTAGCATTTCAAATTTTCAAATACAGCAGCAGCAGCAATAACGACAACGACAACGACAAGCATTTGACTGACAACGACAACTCAACTGACAAACTCAATCTAAATATCTGCACACGTCAGGACAGAGGGAGAAAGCTCCATTTTGCAAAATTTATTGTGTGCGATAACAACAACAAAAACAACTTTTACTTTTACTTCCCCCTCCATTTTACTTCACATTTGCATAGGTAAGTAACTCGCAGTTTATTCAGTACCCTATCTAAATAAAAAGCAATAAATTCTAATGATGATCCAGTCACAGAAGAAGCAGCAGAAGAAGATCAAGCAAGTCTATGCGACTTAAACTTTCCTTTTTACTCTACTTTTTTTTAAAAAGAACTGCAAAACTTCTTTTTTCTGAAAAAAAAAACTTTCCTTTTCTCAACAACAACAGCAACAACAAAGAAAGAAAACGTTCCCCTCATAAAAAAAGAAGTAGGTAAGCTTAAGCTTTAGCTCATGCCATGCCAGTACATAAATTCAATTGCGTGCCATGCAGGGAGGAATTTAAACGAGAGGGGAAGGAGGAAGGAGTGGGAGTACGTAGCGGTGGGACGTGGGACTCGATGCTACAAAATAATAGTAATGTGATGTGATACTTTATTCATCGTTTGTAGTAATGTTGTAATAGAATATGATGAATTACTCTCTCTGTAAAGAAAACTGTAAACTTTCCTCTTCCACCAAAAAACATTATTTGCTGTATCTCCATCCATTTGTATTTTACATATTCTTCGGGTCTTTTTTTCTCTCCCTCCATATTTCTTTTTTGTGGGTACATTTGTCACTCTTTAAAGGAAGAAGAAGAAGAAGAAGATAACTTCGTAAACGCTGCCGCTGCTTCTGCTGCATTCGTTCGTTAAAGAAACTGTTTTATATGCATATTATACGGGTCGGTGGATTTTGGAGGAGTCTTTTTCATTCTACCACTTTTTGCTCCATATTTTTTGGATGAAGCAAGAAAAAGCAGCAAGGANCCATATTTTTTTGGATGAAGCAAGAAAAAGCAGCAAGGAGTAAACGAAAACGAGTAAACATTGGAGGGGCACATTACATTCAAGGCATTATCACATAATTCCATTGAAATTCTTAAATTCTAGTTCACCCTCATAGAATACTAATAGGAAGAGTCTGGTCTTCTTTTTACTTTTTTTACTCTCTCTTTCGAATCTTCATCCTTTTTTGGCATGACAAACTTCGAGGATTGGAATTGGAACAGTATTATTCCGTTGCTTGCTACATACACGAACGTGTTGGTTCAAGAAGGGCGCCTAAATAGGACCTCCTGGAAAAGGCTCATCCTCTCATCCTCATCCTCCTGTGAGAGATAAGAAAACAAGACCTCGTAGCATAGTCCCATTATATTTTATGAATTTTAAGGATTCTTCTTAAGTAAGTAAACGAGGAGGAAAGGAAGGAAAAAAGTATGTAAAATGCTGATATGCTTTTTTAGAGTCCTTTTGTTTCTTATTTATAATGCACTGTTCCAAGCAACATGCATGCAGCAGCGGCAGCTCAATGAGCAAGAAAGAGTTCTGTAACCCCTGCGGAGAATTATGAACTGGAGAGGAGAAGAGAATGACATATTTTCCAAGTGAGAGAACAATAGGGAGCATACTTCGACTTCCTGTTCACTCAACTTTCACTTTATCATGACCTTACTCTCTATTTTCTGAATTTTAATGAGAATCATAACCATTTCCCTGCCCAAGTGAGCTCTTCTTCTCTTCTCCATGCAAACTAAAAAAAAGTTAACAACAGAAGCCAATACAATTTAAGCTGGATGCAGAAACATGACATAATCCTACTCGTCATAATGCAAAGATTTACAAAACATAAACATGCAGTAAAGAGTAAAATTTATTGCTTAGAAAGCTTAAGCCAAAAAATTACAGAATAAAATGAGTATACTGACTTAGTTAGCGTAAAACATGGGATTGAATACAATTTTAAACTTTTCTGTGTTGTCTTCTTCCTTTTGTTTTGCTTATTTTACACTCTCCTATAATAAAATACAATTATTCCTTTGCAGTATAAGGAATAGATAGGTTTGGTATTTGTCATTTTTACGAAAATTAATGAAATAAGTATGAATGAAAGTAAATTGTAGCCAAAATCTTTTTATGCATCAAGAAAAGCTTTGAATTCCATTGTCTCATAAATTTGGTCGTTGTAGCAGAGTATTGGTAGTGAAATGGTTTATTATATTTCATGAAATGACAAGATTTTACTTCGTTTCTATTAATTTACAAGGTTGTTTTGCGGGGAAACTCTGAACTTTTCGTAGCAGGGTGATGATGAATATTAAAAAACAACATTAAATTATGGCTGAAGACTACCATGTCAAGTTGAACATCAAAAGGAGGAGTGTATAATTCGGCGAATGTAAAATACCATGTAATATCAATAATGTAATAATGATTTACACATTTTTAATTTTTAATTAATGATTTGTAATTTATGGGAAAATAATACGAATAATAATTTTTAAACCCATTCAGGTGTAAGAAAATGCGAAAGAGTATAAATAAATTCGTCAAACAAAAAAAACCATTTAAATGACAATATAGGTAACACTTGAATGCTCCTGTATTTCTTTATGTAACATTAATACGTGTAATATGTAGATCGTAGGTTGTAAAATGGGCTTTGTCTACCAAATTCAAATCTATAACGCATTATAACAGAAAGTAAGCTCAACTTACCATCTATCAATGCAAAATGTTTGTAGTTTTATTACTTACATTTACAAAACATTCGTCCTACAGATCAACAGCAATCGTTTGCCGATGTATTAACTCTTTTGGTTGAATATTGAGACATCAAATGCCTTCATAATCGTAACCGTAACCTACATATAGGTGCGTCTGGCAAAATTTAAATTCAATGGTGAGCCAAAAAACACAATTTTACGTTCTTCTTAACAAGCAATAAATGTCTTCTTGTTCACCATAAACATATTGAAATAGTTTTTTTCAATAGTGCTTACTTACTTAATTGCAAGAACAAGTTAAGTTACAAGTTTAAGGTTACAATACAACTTATTTTATTTGCAATAATACACGTATGTACATAATGTACATTTAGATATGATTTTTAAATTAAAAATTCTATTTCTGCTTGTGAGTTCCATCCGGTTTTGCATCTCCCATTAATAATATCATGGACCATTTATCTTATTTGAATTTATTTAAGAATTACATTTTTGATTACAAATTTTGCATCATGTCCAATAAAGTATATTGCTTGGCACAGAGAAGCTGAAACTTTGAATTTTATGGCGAGCACAAATCTTTCTTTCACAAGAAAAAAAATTCTTTCCAAATGAGCGGTTTGCTCCTTGAACCAGTTTCCGATTCCAATATACACGAAAACGCAAATAAAGTTTGAAATATTTACCAGCTAAAAAGTAATAAGACTTACGCAACGTATCGGTTCGGGAATAAAAATATAAAAAGTTTCTTTCGGATGCAATGCATTTGATACTTCCTTTCCTTACGCAAGGAAGAAGGAAGGTGAGCAAGCGATTGAGCTGAAGTGAAGTGAGCAGAGCATCATTGGGGATTGCCAGATTTTGCTGACATGTTTTTTTGGAATCTGTGCCAAACTCTGCCAATGCCAATATTTTTTTCTAACCTAGACAGCCAGATTTTAGATGATCACAACACAACAGCAGCAGCCAGATTTCGGAAACTGAAATAGTTGATGATGGATTGAATATCAGATAAAGAAAACTTGTGTCTTGTTTTAGTTTTTTTTTTAGTTTTTTTTTCTTTGCTTTTCGTTACAACAGCACAGCAGCAGCAGCCAGATTTTGAAAACTGAAATAGTTGATGATGGATTGAATATCAGATAAAGAAAACTTGTGTCTTGTTTTAGTTTTTTTCTTTGCTTTTCGTGCTTAATACTTCCTTCCGAGTAGGAGTGAGTATCTTTCATCGATATCTACTCAACATATTTTATTTTTTTACGGAACAGAAAAGTTTTGAGTGTAATTGGGCTTTATAGCAGTGAAGTAAACGATATTTCATAAAGTGAACAAGTAAGCAATGAATTTTGCGGAAAATTGTAACAAGGTGGAGCGCTTAAATGAGTCTGTGGGAGGGATTGATACACTCGACAGAATTTCTATGGCTTTTAAAAAATCTACTGAGGAGGAAGAGGGTACAGGCACAGGCTTAGAAATAGTTCTTGTCGATAGTAATAATCAATCGAATCCCACCACCACCATCAAAGTCCCTTTAGATCCACCTAATTCCGATAGACCACCGAAGTTCTTAAATGGCTTAAAAGGATACCTTTGGGATAATGGGACGATATCGTTGGAATGTTTGGTATGAGCTTAATTGTAAGCAAAATAACAAAAATATGTAAATTTTTTTAAATAATGATTTAATTTGACAGGTAAGAGGAAAACCAAAACCAAACTTAACTTGGTATAAAGATGGATCACCCATTATTGAAGGAGAATCTTTAACAATACGTATAGAAAAGACGGAACCGAACTTCATTGGAATTTTTGCTTGTGAAGCTGAAAATAGTGCGGGATCAACAGCCGTCTACAGTAAAGTGTATGCTAACGAGTTTTGTAATTTCTTAAGTAGATTCTCGAAAAATAAACGAATTAATTGATTTTTGAAAAGCAAATAACTTCTATAAGACATTATACGAATTAGAGAGTATTTTGGTGAGCAATAATAATAACAGATTATAATTAATCACAATTGATATAATAATGTATTGTAACCTGTTCAACTGGGTAAATATTTAAATTAAATTAAATGTTAGTAGCAGTGAAGTTGTAATAATTTTAATCCTCCTTACGTGAAACAATTTTGCGTTAAGTGAAACAAACGTGTTAAATATCACGTTGGCTTGTAATCATTTGTTCAACCTGACTCCATTTTCAATGTACACTTGATTATATGATTTAATGATTTTTATAATTTTTGCTGCAGCTCTGATTTCCATTAATACTATAAACCAATTTACGTGAATTGTTTACCTCACACCACGAAATGATGAGTCCTACACTAAATATAAATACGCCGCCCAAATGAGCAAGCAAACATGTTTCTGTTTAATATTTTCAGTATTTTCAATTTCATTTGTAGAAAAGTTTGAAATACGTAATAAATTAATAAATAACTTAAGAACCGGATTTTGATACCTAAAAAACATCATTAAATGCTGACTTTGTCTGATTCTGATCCTGATCAGCCAATAATTGTACTCATTTATTACACTTAATTGAAGTTACATACCTAATACCGAAACCTTTTATTACGTAAACGAATCTTTTCGAAAGTAAAGGGTACATTTTAAGTAGTTGTTTGTTTTTCGAGTTTCTGCGTTTTCAACTATTTAAATTAATATTTCTGCATTTTAAAAGTCATAGGTTGATTTTTGATTCTGTAGAGAGCAATAAAAGTGTCAGACTAATTCTTCATCTAAAATGTTGCGTTTGATACTAATTTAACTTTTTTGCATATCGGCAAGCAGCGCTGCAATTCAATAAAAATGGTGAGTAGTTCTGTATGATGACAGATTCACAGATGATGATGATGACGATTATGATAGTAATTATGGGAGCCATGAACTACATTCGATGTGCAAGCAAATTATATATCAGTAGGTAATAATATCATCTCATAATGCACGCCTACACTAAATGGAGCAGATTTATTTAAGCGTGTTACGTCATTTAACATGCATTCTACATCTTCACGTTCAGCGGCAGTTCTCTATGCAAAAAAACTGCCAATTTTATTAGCAACATAATAAATACTATAATTTACATTTTATGAGCATGTTTTCGCTTTTAAGAGGTTGGTGAATGAAACTGGAACAATTTTAAAAACTAGATAAAGAGAGCAAACTGATCTATGCCCTCAAAGGTATACGGCAATACGGTATACGCTACGCGTCAAAGAGAAATGGTTTTTTAATTGATAAGTCAATTTCATTTTGATTTTGTATAATTTAGATTTAGCGGCATCATGTTTCTTGGAAATATGGTAGTTGACAACTCATCAACAAGCTAGTCTTGAGTGAATAAGTGTCACCTTTTATTAAATAACGTCGGAGAATGGATCACATCATGATCATCATCGTGTAATTAATTGCATATTTGACCTTTTCTCCTCTAACTTAATAACTGGACATGGAATTTTCTGGTCATAGCTGCTGCAATCATTCTATAAGATGATTGATCTCATGCGCCAATCCTGTTTTGAAGCGTAAATCATCAAAGCTGTAATTTGCGATCATAAATAAACGATCATTTTGTCGCATTTCTGCAAAGCCGACTTATATATAGTATTTATTAATCATTCTTCTAAAAAACTAATAAGATCTTTGCAACTTTTGACATTCAAGTTCATTCCAAGACAGGATATAGACCAAGTCACACAACTTTCATTCTCACGAATCAACAGGATACTCATTTTAAGTAAATTTGGATCATAAACTGCAATAATTTCATAATGAGGGCCATCACAATTGTTTTCTTGTGCCTTTTGGGAATTCTGGTAAAACTTTTCGATTTATTATTTCAATTAACTGTTTCAAAATTGTGTTTTTGAAAGGAAAAGAAGTTTTTGATCTTTTCTTGCTGTTGTTTGTTCGGTTTTTGTTGCTTTGGGGTAAAATAATATTGTTTTAATTTTAATAGGCAATTTCCGAATTTGCTCGGGGCCAATATCAACAGGATACAGGTGACTCCTGGGGCTGCCAAATGGATTGCTTTGACCAAGGTCTTCATGGAG
>JAHZNJ010001220.1:0-17191 GCA_027744475.1 Lepidocyrtus cf. sotoi NNG-2020 | reverse complement strand
CATGCCAGATGTACCTCAATTTTTATATTTTAGGAATAGCACAGAAAAGTCATCATCATTATTTTATTCATCATTATCAAACGTCAGAAAGCAGATATTAAAAATGTTTTCGAATAAAAAAATACTTTTTGTGAGAAATAAGCCTCTTGTAAATTTTATTAGGATTTTTTGACAGCTAAAACAAAACGGACTACAATTTTCCTTCAGTCATTTTCAGCAAACCAAAGACTTCATTATTCAAAAAATTCTGTTCCACAACAAATTAAAAGAATATTAATCAAGTAATTTTTTAATTTTTTAGAAAAAAATTGATGGCCAACAATTTCAGGATATTTTTTTGAAAACTCGTTGCAAAAACACAGAACACTTTAAGTAATATGGATTGAAAAAGCAATTATACTATCAAAATTTTGCACGGATGAATATTAAACATTTTGTTGCAATATTATTCTTGCCACTGCAATTTTAAGCATAAGTTGAATGACCAATTCTGCACATTACTCGCAATACATATATCTAGCAATAGTATTTAATTTTTGTTTATTATGTAACAAGTTAATCGGTCTAGATTATTATTTGAGATAAGCCAAAAACTTCAAAAAGTAAATATTTGAGTAATTGTAAATCATAAATCAAATGCTTTTGAACTAAAATGATCATAAAACGCAATTTATTGACTTTGTTGTGTTCTTGTGGAGTAAAAATCTACATTAAAACCTTAAGTGCGTAGTAGGTAATATTTTTCTTAAGATTTGGTGATGATGATGAGTGTTTTTGTTGTTGGTAAACACTGATTTTCAGTTCATGTTTTACTCTCTTGCCTTCACTCAGCAATTGGTTTTTTCTCGCATCCGATTGCAATCCCCGCATCTGTTGGCCTTTAGGACTTGTGCGGCGACGGCTAGCCATTAAGTATGATTATCTTCTTTCCTCGCTTGTAATTATCTGAAGGAGAATACGAGTTAAAACAACTTTTTTATTCCTTTTCTCCAAAAAGTGAGGTTTCAGACTAGCGATTATAATGTAATTAAAGCGTCTTAATCATCATCTGAACAGCGCATTACTAAGTACTTTAAAAATCTTTGCCCTCCATAGCCAAGTTTTTATTATTATGAAGACAACTTCGCACAAAACGTAATGTTCGTTTTCTTTTCATTGGCTTAAGTTCTTGAAAAAACTGAAGATTCTCAAATCATGCTCACCATAATTAGTAGTCAACGAATTTGTAAAAGAAACTATATTATATCTTATATAAAATATTACAAAGCAGGAGATGAGGTAATAATAATAATGACAGCATCTCATTGAGATCTTGTCCGACATGAAAGTTTCCTCAGCAATCGACATCGACAATGAACAATATACTTACATATAATCGACATAATATAGTTTGCCGATATAGATACCGTGAAGGACATCTTAAACATGACGTGAGCAGCTTGATTCGATGGGATGAATGATACCTAAAGGCTACTTACGAAGGGAGCCGGTAAAGTCACAGAGTCACAGTCATCATTGTTACTCGTAATGTAATTTTTTACACATGAATATTTGTTAACCCTGAGGTTCTTCATCTTCTATTTTATTTCAACACATTATGATTCTTCTTGTTTTAAGGCAANATTTGTTAACCCTGAGGTTCTTCATCTTCTATTTTATTTCAACACATTATGATTCTTCTTGTTTTAAGGCAAACTTAAACTCATCATAATTATTATTTTTGTTTTTTACCGCACCATACAACATAAAAATACGCATAAAAAATTAAAATTGGTAACTTATACTTCTCAAAGCCATCGGAGATTATGCATTTTCTTTCAACAAATGACTGCTTTTTATTAATGACAATGGAAGTGGACATGTGTTTTATTACAAAAGCAAAGTTAATACTAATTACCAGTCAATTTTAGCTCAAGTTTATTCACTGGCAGAACTGAAATGCAGTTTTTCGGTTTCAAAATATAAATGATTCTTTCTAAATAGTCGATCTACCTACCTACGTTCACAGTAAATGCAATATTATGTAACACGGATTCAGTTCATAAAATGCTCGTAAACAAACTTAAACATTATTCATCAGAGGTACTGTTTTTGTTGTCGTCATGAAATAGGAAACATTCAGACGTCTTCAATGCTGACACATTCGTTCTTTCTCTCTCTCGCTCCCTTTCTAATTTAAAAAGAATCCCAGTGCAGACTCCTGAAAAATTGGAAAAGATTCCTTTTAGTGTTTACACACACAAAATAAAACGAATTTATCTGTTCTTCTTTCTTTATATATAAAGAAACATACACACATTCATATAATATTATATTAAAGATCCCATTTTACTTTTAGTTGAAGCATTCACTTGTTATTGCACATATGCCCATATGCTTCTTGTCCTCATCCCATCTCATCTACATACTTTCGTTTCATATGCATTTTTTCTCATCCTTTCTTTTTATTTCACTTGATTGTAAACTACTTTCCCCTTGCGTTGCATTTTGTTTCCCCTCCTTACTTTTCCTTTCCTTTTTCTTTTTCTTCTTATTTTTTTCTGTTTAAACTCTCTCTCTTCTTTGATGCAGCAGCTTTTTATCTTTTTCAAACTCCTTTCATACCTTTCTTTCTTCCCAGACTGATTTCCCATCTATTTCACCGCTACAACCATCATCCATCCCTTTTACTATTAGTTAGTCAGAGTTGTTTTTTATTCAAGGTTTTAAAAAGTTTTCCCTTCTTTTGCTCTTAGTAACTTCCATCATTCTTCCTTGTTTTGTCCTTCCTTTTTTTTCTAAACTGAAGCAAGAAAATGCAAAAGGGTATTTTTTTAATGGCACGCACATTGCATTGAAGAATTTACAAGTACAAAGTGTAATGTTCTCATGCTGCTGCTGCTGATGCTGTAGGGGTTGAAATTAAACTTTAGGGAAAATTTCTTTCTCTTCTTCATCCTCGTTTTTTACATTTTATTCCACTCCTCATGCATATGTATTCGTAAGTATATATCGTTGTTGTTACAGTTGAAAACTTTTGTTAGTATGAACGTATTATCCTCCATCTCTCTATCTAAATAGATGAGGAGGAAGGAATGTGATAAAGTTTTAAAAAACGGGGTTGCTTTTCCGTAGCGAACAAATCTATGAGTATGTGTGAGAGAGTGAGAAAGAGACAGAGTAAGAGTAATAATATATTTTTTTGTGTACTGTTGTGTACTGAAGAGAATTTCTCCCTTTGCTTTGTAGAAGTAGAATCCATTTTAATAAGAAAGTTACAATTGCAATACTTTTTCATCCTGTGTGTAGATTTATATGGATGGATGATGGTTTGCCAGAAGCGATAGATTTTCTAACGAGTAAAAGCGTGCATGTGTTATTAAGTGAAAGATTTTTCTTCTCATCTCTCTCTCTCACAGACAACAACGGAGAAATTTCAAATTCGAGGAAAAGAAAAAAAGAAATCAGCTTGATGAAAAGAGGATGCTGCTGCTGCTGGTATTGATGACAATGACAACCCTTCTTTTTTTTCCAATCCAAGTGAAATCATTACTCCTCCGTTTGTGTTTGTACATGCATATGCATTGCTTATATGTGTGTAATTCCCAATAAGAAGAAGGGAAAACGGTTGGATACGTGACTTGGANATATGTGTGTAATTCCCGATAAGAAGAAGGGAAAACGGTTAGATACGTGACTTGGAATGAAAACAAGGTAGAAAGAAAGAAAGAAAAAGAAAAGCAAAATAAAACACACACACGCATATACACTTTCAAACATGTGGGAAAGGGCTGAAAAAAAGAAAGATCTGCTTTGAGACTTCCTCATATGAGGATACCTCCATATTTATACTTTGTTTGGTTGAAATAAGTTCTTTCCATCACCCAGCAGCAGCACCATCATGATGATCATCTACAGCTACCGTCGTTATTATTATAAATAAGTATGAGTACCAGTCGAAGAAGGAGGAGGAGGAAAGAGAAATGAGCGTCTCTGGATAACTTCAAAGTGAAGTGAATCCTTTGCAATAAATTACATTACCCTCATTCATTCAAATTGTATCTACATATAAGCATAATATATACAGAGAAATAATATCTTATTGGGAGAAAGCTCCGTATTATACGAAACGAAGCGGGATAACATTTTGGCTGGGTGCTGCTGCTGATGGTAATGGCAGGCAGTAGCGTTGGTAGTGATGGAGGATGAGTTTCGTTTCGTCAATTTCTTTTACTTCTTTTTTTTCTCCTCAGATTTCTTATCATGGAGAGATTCTTTAAAGCGAAAAAATTTATCCGCCCTCATATGAATGAATGAATGAATTGATTCTAGAGGAGGAGGTCTGAGTAGAATGAAATTACTGGGGAATACAGAGGAAAGAGGATATAGATTTACACACTTGTATAAATGCATAAATGGAGAGCTTCAAAAAACGGCGTAGTAAAGGAATTACTGTTGTTGTAGGTAGTTGCTTGCTCATCCTTTCTCCAATTTCAAATCAATGTATGCATACCAGCAATATTTTTGTAAGTTAAGCGTAGTTGTATTTTCCTTTCTCCCCTTTTTTATCTTTCTCCAATTTTACTTGCTTATTTTTTAGTGCAATTGTACACAGATGGGGCCAAAATATTTATCATTATTGAATTTAGGGTTTTCTTTAATGCGGAGATATCTGCATCTTCAAATGCTGTGTTTTGTAGAAAATCAACTTTAAATTCCATTGGTTGGCATATATTTATGCAAATTTTGACGAGGCTGTTTAGTTTCCGTAAAATTGGTTGATTTATGAGAAAGCATCTCCTAAATATTTAATCAAATCGGGATAAAAATGACAGCACTCGTCTTATGTCATTCCGTCTTAAGTGGATGTTAATATATTATCCTAAAAAGAAAAAAACATCATCAAATCACAGCAATGAAACCTTTTTTATGGGTTTAGTTTTATAATTAATGGTTTTAATTGATAATGAATCCATGTATGAAATGATACAATGTGAGTGTTTTGCGCAATGTGAGTTTTTGGCAGGAAGCGTTACTACATAGTACATACGACCGATAAAATGTTTCTTTGATAAACATCAACAAAAAACAACCGGTTTTCTTTTCTTGTTCTTGATAATTTCTTTAAATCGATACAAGAATTATGCAGCCTTTAAGCCGCCAATGCGCGTTCCAATGTTTTTGTTGCTTTTCTTGTTTCTAGATTTGTTCTATTTGCAAAAACCAATTTCTTTGTACGTCAATCGATGCTGAAACTGCAGGCGACTTGCAATTTTTTAATATCTAACTGCGTAGACGCTTTCCACCTATAATTGTTACATTTATGCACACTTTACATTATGTAATTTTCATCTTCTTTTCATTTTCTATTTGTCGTTGTTTTAGTAAAAAAAATTTTTTGTTTGCCATTATTTCAACAAACATTATGCGGCACTGATCAGCGCACGGCTTTAGTAATAGCGATGGGATAACAAGTGCTGATTTAAGAATACATTTTACAAACTGAATTTCTTCACTTTATCTATCATCATATCTCCTTTTTCTTTTTTTCTCTCTTACAAAAGGAAAGAAACAAAAGCACAATCACAATCAGGCCTTTTCTTCAATTCTGAATATTTTTTATGTATAAGTTATACCGGTGTAATATGTACTCGAAGTAGTAGTAAGACAGAAAAAATCCTTATTTTTAAGTGATAGTTGTGCTGTTGTGTATTATTACCAGTTTTTTTCCTTTCCCTACCTATCTTTTTCCTTATTTCTGGTTGATAAAATAGAACCGAACCGATTTTGCTGCATTATTGTATGTGTTTGCCATTGCCAGGAAGAAATTTCCCTTGCCAATTCTCTCTCTTTCTGTCTCTCTCTCTCTCTCACACAACAACAACTCATCTATCTTGCAGAGGATTGTTCGTTTATACGTGCTTTTGTTTAGAATTAGGATCACTTCAGCAGGAATAAAAAAAATTTCCCTTTTTCTTCTAACTAGAAGAAAGAGAGAGAAGAGACTTTTCTTCCTTCCTTTCTCCATAAGTCCATAGCTCATTTTATTCAATCCTTTCCCCTTGTTATTGTCTACTAATACATAAATACTACAACATACAGCAAACAATCTGTACGTACGTGCGCAAGTATGATTTTCTTTCTTAGACCTGCTGCTGTTGCTGACTCTCTCGTTTATTTTCTCTCTCTCTCTGCACAGGAGTTTAAAAACACACGAACCAAGAAACTATATTTCTTATTTTTGCCCATTATAATAGCTTTTTCTGCCATGTATTTTTTTCCCTTTTCATCGTGTGTAAATGGTTTGCATACCAAGTAAAAAAAGTGTATATATTTAATAGGTTTGTATTGTAAGTAAGTAGCATCTCGCATATGTTGCTTGTTTTTTCATCGTTGAGAGGTAAAAGCATCTGTGTTTGCTTCTTGTGATGTTATGCAGTCCGTGTCTTATTTCTTTAACTGGATAAAACGAAATAATTTATCAAAAATTTAACTCGTACTTGTTTGTGAAGTCATTTTGCTTCATGTTTCAACCCATTCGTTGTATTATTCCTATTTTTAAATGCTATGCAAATGCAATTATGCGACTACCTTTATCTAGTAGTTTCCTAATGGTTAATATTGTAAATGATAGTCATTTACATCCAAAACTCAGAATTAAAATTGCCTATTTTTAATTTCAGGGTATAATACTATAAATTATTGCAAAAATGTGCACACACATGAAGTCTTTTATGCTAAAATTACTATAATGAAGAAAGAGAATTTATCTGTAAGCTTTCATTTAAGTTTGGTTTTATTTTGTGTTGTTGTCCGATAAATGAATAAAGTCCACGTACACAATGAATATTAGTAGCAACATTCAACACATGCACAGCTTCATTCGCCCTCTGTCTCTCTCATCCCATTTCTTGACTTTCATTCCAATACTGGAACGAAGTGAAATTTTTGTTTCTTTTTTCTTTCTCCTTTTCAAAGAAATAGATCAGTATTCTAAACTCGGACCAAAAATAGGAGAGAAAAGAAAAAGTGGTGGGAAGAATCTTCTTCTGTAGAGTAGTAATAATAATATAAAAATGGTAGATGACGGAATGAAAAAACGAACTGGGCTCTTGAGAAATGAAGTGGAGAGAGAGAGAGAGAAGAGTGCGAGTGTAGTGGGGAAGAGAGGAGAAGCTCTCCTGCAGTGAGCCCAGTAATAATAATAATACATGGATGGACAACTTAGTAAAAAAACGCTATAAATATAATGGTATAAATAATAAAATGTATTTCATACTTTCTTCCTTTCTATTTCTGTATTTTTAGTCAACAACAAGAGAAAATGAAATGAAAAGTTTCAACTTTATTCTTCTCGTCTCATCATCTTCTTCTTCCCTGCTATTTTTTACTTGCTATTTGTATATTTTCGATTCCTTTTTGCTTGCCACTGTCTCATATACCATCTTCTACTTTTCATCCACCAGGACAAAAAAGAAGCGAAGTAGTCAACTCGAACCACCAAAAAGTAGTTATAATGTACGCAAAGAAAAACTTTAACTAACTAGGTACACTACTTACTAGCAGCAGAACAGGAAGAAGAGGATTCATCGGATTCGAGTCTCAATTTTTCTTTGGTGACAGTCTCGTAATAATAAAAATGAGAGAGGAGAGAGAGTATCTCCAGAATAAGAAGTGCTGCGCTGGTCAACGCAACGAAAAAGGGATGGAATGAAAAGAGAAGAAAGCAAACAGATGCCCAGTACAGGAGTAGAAGCAGCAGCAGACTTCTTCCTGTAAAAATATTTTCACAATATTTAGCCATTCTCAAAGAAAGAAAGGGAAAAAAATACTAACGTAATTTTATTTTTTAGAGAAGACGGAACAAACTGAGAAACTTGGAAAGAATGAAAAAGAAAAAAATCTACGTTATTATTATCATTTCTTTTCATTCTGTTTTTGTTGGACTGGGGAAAATGAAAAAAGCAAAGGACAGTGCAAAAGCCCAGTCCAGCACTCGGGCAACGTACGAATTGATTTTTTTATATTTTTCTTGAGACATGCTTAGCATCAAATTAATTCCGCCTATTTCTGGACATACTAAAAAATAAAAAATAAAATTAAGTCTGTACGAAATCCCTTAGCTATTAGTTTGCAGCTATTTTTTTTTAAATTTTCCTCTTTCATCTTGAAATTTTATTTTTCAATGTCAAAAGGACATTTACCCTGCCCGAAGGAGAGAAAATGCTCATTTAAATAATACAGCATCATTTTCTCAACAAAACTGGCATGGCATAAACTTACCTTAAATACGACTTCGTTTCCTTTTTTATTATTACCACTTCCATGTTTTTTAAGCTGAAAAGATAATAAAAGAGGAAGAAGAAAAATGTCACATTAGTTATGAAGGAGTGTGGATGTGGAACGGAAGATCTCTAAATTGGGAAAGGTGAATGTTTCCTTTTCGTTTGCTGTATGTAATGTGCGTACGTCACATCAACTCTCTTGGGTCCCTCCTTTCTTTATCAGGGAAAGTATTTTCCCAGCGTCTTCTACAAACACGACATAGCCATTCTCATCCTCATCACATTTCCTTTTGTTTTGTCCCCTCTCATCTTCTAGACTTAAACATGCCTGAGCTTTGCTTGGAATTGGAAGTATGTACGTAGCTGTGCGATTTCCTTCTTACTCATTTTAGCAACTTTTTTTTTCTCTCTCTCTCTTTCTCCCTCTCAAAATTCTTTTTTGCATCCATTACATGTATTTTGTATATGATGGTTCCTCTTCCTTCTTCAAGTAAAAAAATTGTGCTTTAAAAAATAAAAATCCTGCGTAACTAGCTCTTCTCTCTGTGAAATATTTTCTTGTTGTTTTACTCTTTACTTTCTCGTCAACATTTTTTTCGGTACTCTCACTCCACTCGCACTCGCAAAGAGTAAACATAAATGGATATTTTTTTTAAAAAAACATGTTTTGTTATACTTAATAATATCCAAAAACTCTTTCTCTCTTCTCCTACTTCTATTAGATCATCATCATCATACATATAGTTATGTACAAGAAGAGACAATGTTCTCTCTCCCTCTCTCTGGTTTTAGTGGAGATGGATGGATGGTAATTCTAGAGGAAGGAAAGCTCAAAGGGAAATTGTGTAATATACACTGTGCCTCTTCTTTCTTCTTCTCCTCGGGTCTTCTCTCTCTCTCTCTTTCTTTCTTCCAGAGATGTAATATCCGTTTTTATTCTTTATGGAAAATGATATTACGGATGAATGAGATGAAACGCAAAGAGCGAGAGAAAGAAAAGCGAGGGTAAAACTGACCCCTTTTCTCCATTACTGTGATGTGATGCTTATATACATTCATATTTTTTAAGGATGAGGAAAAAAAGAGAAAGGAAACAATTGTCTCCTCGTGTATTTTACACTGCTTGAACCTGCTTTATTTATTCTAAAAAATATGATACATAAAAAAGTAAAAACCGGTGAAGCTATTCTTCTCTCTCTCTCTCTCTCTCTCTCTCTCTCTCTCTCTCTCTCTCTCTCTCTCTCTCTGCTTATGTGTGTGTGTGTTGGTGTTTGTGTATCGACTTTATTTTTTTACTGGAAAAAATTACTTTCAAAGTGCTTTGTCCTCTTTGCTTAAAGTTGCTGCTTTGCTTGCTTGTCCCTAAATATGTCCATGCCCTGTGCTTGCTTCTCTTATTTTTTCTCTCTCTCGGAATGTGTTGAGTGCTGTATTTGTTTCATTCATATTTATAAAAAAGAAAAAACAAAATGAAGCCATTTATTTAATGTCATCTTGCCATTATGTTTTATGTGCAGTGAGAAGGAAGGATATACACTGAGAAAAAAATTTTTTACTGTTTTTACTTTTCTCTTTTTTTATTACAAAAATAGCAAAAGAAAAGAAGAAGCAAAGCAACGTTTTTTTCTCTTTCTCTTTAGTAAGTTTAAGTTTAAGGCGAAGAGAGGAGAGATGAATTTTATTGTTTGCTTCTCCTTGTATTTAAGTAGGAAGGAGAATGAAGTTTGCTGCTGGGAGGATATATCTGAACATCCTTTCATTTCCCTGCTCTGCTTTATTCATGTTGTCAAATGGTCCATTTCTTGAGACTTTTATTGCAATACTAACAATATAAAAATGAAGCAGGAGAGAAAAGTCATGAGCCTATTGGTTTATTGCAAGCATTTAAGCGGCTCTTCTTTCACTGACTGGAAAAATTATTAAAAAGTGTAAACTACATTTAAGCTTAAGTCAGCAGGTCGCTACTTGTGCGAACAAAACGCAAAGCTCTTAATTACATTTTATAGATATATTTCATGAGACATGAGATCGCATGTTTTTCGTTTCTTGTATGGTGTAAAAGTAATTAATTTTGTACTAATTAGAAACAAAAAATGATTTAATGCTTTAATTAGTGCAACAAACAAAGTACTTACAAACTACAAGCCTTTGTATAAAAATATCTTCTTTTTTTCTGGTAAAATTTAATTAAATAATTAATTTTCTGGTGTAAATAATTGCTCAAAAGCACTAATGATTTCCATGCAGTTGGTAAAATAAAATGAAAAAAACATAGCAAACCGAAGTAAAAGGAAACGGATAGCAACATAGCAAAGGCATGCAATCCAAATTCAGAGCCCCACCGCACCACCTGACAAATTAATTACAGGGAAGGATGTAAAATAAAAATAAAATGAGATTTTATTATTAAATATTTTTTTACTAAATTACCCATTTCATTTCAAACAAAATTTCGTACGTAATCTCACACACAGCTCCTGCCATTTTACCTTTTGGCAACGACAACAACAAAACAAGTCTAGGTAGAGCTGCAAGAGAGAGAGAGAGAGAGAGAGAGAGAGAGAGAGAGCCAGTCAAGTCACGCGATATTTATGTCACCGCAACTGTCGAATAAATTTTTTAAAAAGAGTTTTTTTTCTTCCGACCATCGTCCACCACCATTCCACCTTCACCCATCTGACTAATGACCACTCAGCAGCAACTCCAACTCCATCATAATATAAAATATTATATTTTTTCGCAGTTTTTTAATAGATCGTCTCCCATTATTTAGCATTTTTTATGTTCACAAAAAGAAAAAAATATATTCTCTCTTTTTATGCATGTTTCAACTCAACACCACCACCACTACCGCTGCTACCGCTGCTGCTGCTACTTACTTCCATTCTCCTTTTCCCGTCCGTCGTCCGCGTCCATTTTAATATCACATCTAGTCATTAGTCACGATCAAGAAGCGGAATGGACTTGAGTAGTTCACGTTCAGAATTTTTTCCGTTGTTGCGTGTATTTTCCATTTTTCATCGGACGTTTTAGAGAAGAGAGAGAGAGAAAGAAAGAGAGAGAGGATGCGATAATACTAATAGTAATATGGAAAAGGAAAGAAGAGCGCTCACATGTCAAACAAAATATCATCAACCATTTGTTATTTTACTGCTTTGCTAAGCTTCCTCCATAGCTCCACTCTCCTCTCCTTTTGAGAGAGAAGAGAAGAAAAATGCAAAGTAGGAGAATTGGAATCGAGGAGAAGAAGACGAAGAAAAAACCTTTTTCTGACAGAAGAGTGGAGCAAAAGGAGAAGTAGAAGGCTTCCACTTTACTTAACCATTAAATTTGTCCTTTTTTCTCTTAGTTAGTAGCAAAACGCATCTTCTCCACCGCCACCACCACCACCACAGCCACTTTTTATATTACTTAAGTCTGGAAGAAGAGACGTCCAGTTAAAGTCCAGCAGTTTTTCTTGTTCCAGCTCTACTAGCAGCTTTGCGTTTGTTAAAAATGTAATATTATGGAAACTACTTTGGAAATCAGACAAAGAAACTCACTCGCTTGCTGGACTCTGGCTGGCTCAATGTGTAATAAGAAGGTGCACTGCACACGTACGATTGCTTGTGAGGAAAGGAGAAAAAAGCCAAGCCAAATCTAAAAAGTAAAGCTCCATGCATGTTGCATGAATTTCACTCTCTCCCTTGCACTCTTTTTTTCTCTCTCTCTTTTTTTTACCCTATACGACTACTACCACGACTATGCTTGTTGATGATGGTGTGCTTTGGAGTGTGAAACCGCCCAAACAGCGCCAGTCACTGTCCATAATGAAATAGCCACTCTCCCACTTACTTACATTTCTTCTCTTCTAAAAAGAAAAGGAGAGGGAGAGAATTTCTTTTAAAATGGGAAATGGAATGAGTAGTTCGCCAGTCCAGCAAAAGACGATGGATGGAGGAGAAGGAGTAAAAAGAAAAGAAAAAGGGGAATTATTCAACCGCTACCCGAGAAAAAACCGTCGTTATCATCATCATCATCATCGTCACCACCACCATCGTCGTCATCACAAACATTAGCAGCCACATTTTCCACTCCATCCATGTGTCTGTGTCAGTTTTCCTCTTAAAAAACTTTTTTACCAGCAGAGGCAGAAAGGAAATTTGTTTCTTCTCGGCTCGGCTCTGCTCTTCCAAAATTTTGTAACTTATTGCTTTTTCCTTCTTTTGATTTTGTATTCCATTGTTAAAAAAATATATGCGTATTATTAGCATTACTCCATCGAATCTAAGCCAACAACACCTCTGCACCGCACAGAGACTGAAATAAATTAGGAAAGCAAACAAAACCAAAATGGAAGACTCATCAGCAGCATTTTGGTTTAAAGAATTTTCGCAGTACATATTAAGTCCTTTGTCTGAAAGAAAAAAAAACGGTCATTCTTCTTTTTTCGTGTCTAATAAATGAATAAGTAATTTCCCCATAGATAGGTGTTGTAACAGCAGCAACTGCTCCTGATGATGATGATGATGATGATGATGTGACGATTTAGTGGTAATAATGACGATGAGGCGATGATTTTACCTGTAAAATTTTAATAGGGAAGCAGCTTTAGCTTTGCATGTCATAATAATAATAAAAGCCGATTATTCAACTTTTATTGTTTGATACATATTCATAGAGTTTCGTAGTTGTTCTGTCTGTTCTGGTGCTAATTCTAGTTGCACGTTTTTCCCAGAAAAAATAATTCGGGAAAATGAGGAGGAACTTTTTCACGAACGAAACGCAAACACAAAAGACTTCAAATATGGTAGCAAGCGTAGTAGAATTATTGCTTGGTTAATTCGTTGATTACTTAAATTTTATCATGAACAAAATAAAATAAAGGCAAAATGCTAATAACAATGCCTTTTCTCTCCTTTGCCTACTAAGATTGCTGCTGCTGCTACATGAAAGCTTATTATTCGACGATGAGTAAGGTGATGAGAATGAGAAGGAGGAAGTGTTAAAAAGAAAAAAACGGTTGGTTGAGTAATATTTTAGTGAAATGAATTAAGAAGCTATGTGCACACATCGACACAAAAAGCAAAGAGTTTTGTTGGAAAATGAGGTGGGAAAATAAAAGGTCGTTTATTATTCATTCTCATCATCATCATCATCAAACTAATTCGAAGCTTTGAAGGAAACAGGAGAAGAACACACGCGCATTCGTAAATCCCATATTGCTCTTCATAATTTCTCTCTTGCTAGTTTTTTTCTTTTTCCCGGTGACGTGTTTGCCGTATAAACACGAGAATAATGAAAAATCGAAATAGAACAGGAGAACGAGTTTCGTACAAAAAACGGTTTCGTAGCACATTGGAACTTAACATAATGTTTGCTCCCCGACTCATTTCTTTTAAAATTAATGAGTGCATGCAAAAATTCTGAGAGAGAGAGAGAGAGAGAAAATAATAAAAGGGTGCTGAGCTGAAGTTGTGTAGTCAGCAGCAGTATTGTAATGTTTCCTATAAACGGCAAAACGGTGCGATTATGGAATATTCCTTTTTGTTTGGAGCTGTGCAGTTTATGTGTATAACGCGTTCTCATTCATAATCATCGTAACGATATTTTATGTATTATTAATAATGGTTAATCATATTAATAGGCAATTTCTTTTCATTAGGACACGCTATAAAATGAATGCTAATTTATTAGAGGGCTTTTTCTTTTTCGTGCTGGAAAAAAATTTTCATTAGGAATTCTCTTTAGAGGGGAAGCCAAGAAAAAGAAAAGAAAAGGCTTACTTATGTCAAGAGAGAAAGACTCAAGACACTTTTTTAATTCATTTTATCACCCTCATTCGCTCAACCGTTCGTAAACGTTTTCCGTTCACAGTTCAATGGCTTTGTAATAGGAAGCTCTGAATAATTTTTTTTATTAATTTCGGAATAACGAGTACAAATCACAAATGAGCTAATATTTCTTATAAGAACTTGCTAATAGATATGAAGGAATGACGTACATTCACTCATTAATAATTTCTCTCCAATAAAATTTCATTTTAATTGGTGTAGAAAAATCCTTGCTTATTTTTTTCACCAAATACAAAATAATTTGGCTCATTAAAAAATTATTATAAAAAAGTTTTTGAAAATCTTATAATAAAAACCGAAACGCTGATCGAATCAAAACTAAAATATTCGAGAAACAGGAAACAAATGAATTCCATCGTACAGGTAAGCATTTCATAAAAAGTTTAAGGAATTTTAAACATTAACGACAACACGCGCTTCTCCTGTTGTATCATTGTATCTCTAAAGATTTGCATAGGTATAATAAAACAACGCAATTTTACCCCTAAAAGAAAATTTTCTAAGAAAAGCAAACAAAACGCAACGCAACAATGCCAGTGCAGTGGCTCATTTTTTGTTTTGGATCACTCATGCTCTTGCTCTGTTGCTATTTTTGCTTTTTATTGTGACTCCTAAGGGACATATGAACTATTTCCCTGTAGTGTACTATCGCACTAAAAGACAAGAAAAAATCATTTCAAACTCAAACTCAACTCGGATACATTTTTTTCCTTTCTTTGTATATCACATAATTTCTTTTCTACTTTGTTTGCTTGTAGAGCTAGCTGTATCGTACATCGTATCAAAGGATTATAATATCTTTTATGACCTATGGAAGTGAGTAATTCCCATCGATCCCTTCCTCCGGCAGCAAACAGATGGCATTGCGCGCCTATATAATCACTACCACAACCACGACAAAATCGGTCTAGGCTTCGTCTGATGTGAAATGCGAATGACTAAAAATGGGAGTTTTTTTTAAAACAAAAAATGTTTGCAATGAACTTTTGAGCTTGACTTTATAGTTAAATGCTATTAACGTACTACCTTCTCCAACTCCGATCATTTTATACTATAATTAATTGACAAGATTCATTAATTTGATCTTTCTTTCTCTCAGGCAGACTAGGCAAACCTACTATAAATATAAATATAGGCTTTGTGAAATGAAATCCATTATTATTACCATTAATTTTGATTTCTTCAGCAGCAACCTGGTAATAATGTTCAAATAAAAGGAAATTACTCCATTTATTTTTAAACATCTTTATCATCACATCGCCGTCATCATCATCATTAAATAATGTTGTGGTGGGGGCTCCCGTTTCATTGTGTGTGGTACTTTTTCCCTCTCTCTCTCTCTCTCTCTTGCTCTGTGAGATGAGCAAAAGTAAAACCGTACTTACCTACACATATCACAATATTACACAGAAACAAATAATTGCATGTTCGCTGCTGTATTCATTCATTTCATTCATTTACTATTTATTCGTTAAACATTCATTTGCCGACCGACCGGCCAGAAACAGACCAACAAAGAAGAAAAAGGTAATGTGCGTGCTTCTCACATGAAGGTCTATATGGGTTTCCTGAAAGCTGTGTTGCTGCCGTTGCCAGTTGCTAATAATCCTCTTTTTTGCTTTTGGTTTTCTCTTACATACCAACTTTTTTAGTGAATGATTGTGAACTTCGTAAGCTTAAGCGCTAACCGGAAGTTGTAGTTTTGCTGAAAATTACATTGTTTTCTCTTGATACGTTGTTAAATTTTTTACTTCTAATAATAGTCCGTCGTAGTAGTAATCATTAAGTTACATGAATGACTATGACTTGCAGTAGTGGGAGCAGCAGTGCAGTAGCGGTTGCGTTGTGTAGGTGAACTGTGAGCTACCTGTCCATGACGATTGACGACGGTATGATGATGAAGATTTTGATGACTGAGCATGAGTTTGTGGACGTAGACGGGATTGTTTCATATTTCCTTCTCTTAGCTTCTCCGTCCTAAATATCCATTATTATTCTCATATTTTAATTCGTGGAGGAGGGATACTTTTTACTAAACTAATGTGAATGACAACATTGCAGCAGAGCAGTAATAGCTGCTGCGTCGACGTTTTATTTTGAGCAGTTGATTTCATGTTGATAATGACAGAAGGTTTTTAAAATCGTGCTTGATGAGGGTTGCCTCTGTCTGAATGAGTGGATGAATAAGCACTCATTCCATCCCTGGCGTCATCCACTTCCCTCTCTCACATTACAACAGCCACAGCGCAACTACGACTATTTTTAAAGCGATTATTTCATCGTCATCATCGTCATCACATCAGTAGCAGCAACAACAAATAATTTAAGTCGTCGTCGTTTCGTTTCTTCCTCAGTTCATTCCTTATGGCCAAAATCTCACGGTATTTTTTCTGTAAAAAAAAGTAAAAAAAAGGTAATTGCTACGGCACTCGACTCCATCCATGCAATGAAAGCACCTGGACCATGTCAAGAAATATTAAGACGAAAATAAATTCATTTAGTTTGAAACAGGGAACAGCAGCACAGAACAGAGTCGACAAACTACTAATTGCAATTACTACTACGACGAGTATGATGTTTTTATGGTGCTTAAGAGGAGCTATTATTATCTTTACTGTAAATCAACAATGGCAAACTGCAGAAAAAGGGGGGATTTATTAATGTACATGGAATGAAGTCTTTTTGTAATAAACTTTGTATGAAAATAAGAATTACAAGAATGTATTATTATTGCATATTATAAGAATAAAGACTTACGTAAGATAAATACGCTATTTAGTAACAAGAAGAAACGTAAAATATGAAATTATCAATACAAATAAAGAAAAGGAAAAGGAAGCTCAATGACTTGATAATGATCCTTTTGTGATGAATTCTTTTTCGGTTCTCATCAAATGCCTGAAGGATTATCATAGAAGTAGTTAAAAACGAGTAAATCACAACTTCCTTTCATTAAATGAGTTTTTGTGTGTGAAAGCCAGAATTGGTTGCAACTAGGCTTTCCAGTCAATGCAAAAAACGGACGTTAACGTCAATTCTGCATTGCAGTGCAATGCATTGGAGAAACCTCAATGCATTGACCATGCATTGACC
>JAHZNJ010001219.1:0-12000 GCA_027744475.1 Lepidocyrtus cf. sotoi NNG-2020 | reverse complement strand
TCTCTTCTCTTCTCTCTCCTTTGTTTTCATTCTCTTTCGTTTAAGTTCCTTTCTTATACTCGTATATTCATCGATGATGATGCTGCTGATGATGATCGTGATAGTTTAGCCCAGCCTTGAACTGCCTGAAAGAATAAGACAGAGAGGAAGCAGAGTAGCAAGCAGCGGCTAAGACTAAGGCAAAAGCAGCAGCAGCAGCAGTGAAGTGAAGTAGAATAACATTAGAATATTAGTGGAAAACCTAAAAAAAGAGTTTCTTCTTCCCTTTTATTCTGCTTCCTCTCCCTTCTATAAGAGTTATGACTCGTTATTCCATCCAGGAGAAATCCAATCATAAAGGTTGATGGGATATTAGGTAAAGTGTCGGAGAGGAGATTCCATGAGATTATATTATGACGGCCGCACTCTCTCTCTCTCTCTTCTCTCTTTCGCTCTCGTTCACTTCACTCTCTCCTCTCAAATACCAACTCCTCCAGCTCCACAAGCTCTTTCCTATCTTTTGTTTTCTTCATCTTCATTTTACTCTTGGCTTGGCTTGGTCCTCTCACTCGTTCTCTTAAAGTAATATCGACATCGACAAGGAAAATATTATATTTCTTGGAATAACTAAATGTTTTTACTCAGAAGATATAGTTTAGTAAGTAAAGTAGATACATTTACGGATTCATTCTTCTAAAGAAGAATAGCAATTTGAAATCTTCACAGTATAAAGATTATAATAACATGAAAACGACGACGATCACATTGGAACGATGTTGAAGAAAGACCGTAGTAATAGTAATATTATTACATTTCTTCTCTAGAATGCTATGCTGCTGCTGCTGCTGCCGCAGCTGTATTAGTGTCATATTAGTAAAATGGATATAAAACATTCAAAAAATATCTATCTATCTACGAATCTATAATGCTATGCATTTTCGTTTTTACACGTGTACATTTTGAATTTGAGATCTTACCAGATTCTTTCTTTACTCCTTTCTTCCGTTTTTACCACGAACAGGAGAAATTGCATTTTCCCCGAGAGCAAAAACAGGAAATACATGGGAAAAGTTTAAAAACAAAATTTTAAAACTGAGGAAGAAGAAGAGGTGTTAGTTAAGGAGACGAGGGTTTGGTTTGGTGTGTGAGAAAGAAAGAGAGAGAGAGTGAGAAAGTGAGAGAAGAGCAGAGCATTACATTAGTTGATGTTCAATGTTCAATGCAATGTCTCTCCACTCAACCTTCTCGCCTTTTCCTTTCTCTTCCTCTTACTTTTTTTCTTTCTTTCTTTCTTCTTATGTCGAGCGAGGAAGGAACGAGCAAACTTGAACATGCATGAAAATTCTCAAGCCACCACTTGTCTTACTCAACTACCATCATTATTTTTAAAACGATCGACGAGGAGGACGACGACTTCGACTAGCATCACATCGTCAACATCAGCATAGTAAAAAAAATCTAAAAAAAGTAAAATGCATTCTCTTTTTCGCCTTTTTCTTTCCACTCTTTTGTTTGTCCTTTGTAGAAATCGAAGTATACGAATACGGTATAGCGCGCCCTTCAATTCAATATGGCTGGAAGTTGAAAGAGGAACAAAATAATTTGAATTTGAAACCAAAGCTATTATGCTACGTTACTACGCAATGCAAAAATTGGTTGCGGAAGGAAGAAAAGAATAAAAAAATTGACAGGGAAATTGGAGATGTGAAAGTTTTTTCAAATGATCGAAAGAAAAAACGAAGAATGAAGAGCAGAAACCATGAACGCATGAACCCAACGTTGTTTCCAAGTATTTGCAAGTATGTATGAAAAACTACCTCAACCTTTTTCATCTTCGTGCTCCATTCTATCCATGTTTTAAAAAATGTGAGTAAGTACATTTACGATGAATAGAAAATATGTTATGTAAAAAGACATGATTGTGCTACGATCATTATAATAAGGAGATGGATAAAAAACGAAAAGAAGAAGAAGAAGAATAAATGCTTCATCGTTCCTGACATCATTCTCATCATCATCAACAACAGCAGCAGCGCAGCATCGCTATCTTCATGCATGAAACGAAACTCTTTTGGTTTTGGCTTCTCTCCGTTTTCTTCTCATCTTCTTTCTATTTTACTCTCATCCTTTTTCCATTGTCATTTAATCCGCTAAACCATTTTCTTCTCTCTCAAGCAAGTCAATCTAGTAATAATAACGTAATACGGAACAAAATGTACCAAACCACCACTAATAATATTCTTTTGAGAGAAGAGAGGATAGAGTGAGATGAAGATTTTGAAGGAGAAGAAGAAGGAAACTGAAGGAGGGAGGCTTTTAGGTATTAGTTCGGAGGTATTATGATTAGACCATGTGTACTTCCACACAGCATTAAAGAAAAATCGCATCAGTCATTTCAGTATCAATCATTATGATCATCTTTTTTTTTATAAAAGATGAGTTTGCTGCTGCTGGTGGTGAAAAAGAAAAAAGCGGAAGAAGAAGAGGAAGAAGCTGAAAGAAAAAGCCAGCTTTACTACTCGACTAGTATCTCTATCCACCCAACCAAATCAATGACTTTAGTACCCGAGAAAGAAAATTCTTCTTTTGTAAAAAAAAATTCCTCTACTCTACGCTGCAGCGAAAGCAAAACTCTTTTCGCTCTTTTACTGACTGACTGACGTGTTTTTTATACGGGCACCTCTGCTTCTGCTTTGGCTGCTGATGCTTTAAATGCTATAGAGGTTGTGATGAGAAATTAGTTATTTCTTCACTGGAAAAACAGCGTTTGGAAGAAAGGAAGGAAACGATGACAATGAAAGTTTATGACGGGGATCTATTTGGAATTCTAAAGATAAAGCTATGAAGGAGAAGAAGCATTGACCCCATGCTGCTAAAATTTACGAAAAAGAAGTTTTTCACATTCTTTTGACGATTTTGTTCATAAGTAATAATATGCTGTAAAGCTTATAGGAAACGCCTGTAATTTTTTAAACCAAAACTATATATAGTCAATGTGGAAGATGTTAATATGTAAGTTAATATAAAGTATAATGCTCGTATGCTGTGGAAGAACTTTGTGTACATTAAAAAGAAATGAAGGTGATAATGAGACAAATTTTAGTGGTTTTATATTTTTCTTTAATTATTTAACAATTCATTATAGAAAGGTATTAAAAATTAAGTGAAAGAAACGTAAATACAAAATGTTAACTAATAAAAATTCATTTAATTTGTATAGTACAGATTTTTATCGAGTAAAATACAAAATAAGATAAACTACCTATCCAGACACATACGCAGTATTGGAATGCGTACATTCCTTTAAGAGAAACAGACTGTTAGGTATTCAAAAATAGTTTTATTTAGAAATGGCTTAAGGCGTCAGTAAATTTTGTCGAATCCTATGACTATATCGCTGCTACCCTAAAACTCCTAATGATTCATTGGAATCGGGATAACGATAATATGTATGCTTGTTTGTTTTAGATTAAATAAATGAAAATTTCTGCTTTCTCATGAAAATCTAAATCCAGCAGATGTTAGCTTTAGCCAATATGTATGACTATTTGTAAATTTTACTTAACATTAACACTGAAAATTGGTTTATCTTTTACTAGTTATGTCTATCTATCTATACATCCATAATAGACTGTTTAATTAAATGTTTCTTCTTCCAGGAACAGGAACCAAAATTCAAATCCACAATCGGAGTATAATGACGTAAAGAAATGTCTGGCTCTGCTCTGGCTGCGGTTTGATTTGCTTTACAAATTCTAACTGAACTAAAACCAAACTAAAATACGTGGAATAAATTCTTTCATTTCAATAACAAAACATAGAATAGAGCTCCTACCTACCGCACCCAATAATATGATGATGAGAGAGCAAAAATGAAAGTAATTTGGAATAAGATAGGATATGATAGGATGTAATACGGGTTTTGCTATTGCTGCTGCTTAAAATATGGAATCAGTTTACATAGAAAGAGATTGTTCGTGGTTCTAATATTTCAATTTCGATTTTTTTTGAGTTGATTGAAAAGTTGTTGCCAGAGAGGATTCCTCTTCTTCACTTCAGCCCAACGCAAGCGAATAAGCAGCAGCACAAGCACGACTACGGTGGTGCTAGTGGTGGTTTTAGTGGAGGGTTACGTTACACTTACGAATAAAAAAGTAATAAAAATGTTGACAAATTTTCTCCCTCCAGGAGGATATTTTTCTCTCCAAAGAGAGGAAAAGAAGAATAATGCGTCGAGAGCTATAGTAGAGCAGAGCGTAGAGTATTTTTGCCCCGCGGGGAGAAAGGATCCGTTTTGATATTCATAATAAAAATAAAAATGGGAATTTTCTATGTATCTCTAACTATACCTATGTAATGATAATAATAATATGGATGGATCCATCTCATCACATCACAACTCTTATTCTCATCTATTATTACCTGACTCAATTCCACTCCACCACAATCCACACAGAAACGTGCATTATGACAAAATTTCTTCCTCAAATGATATACGTACAACTTACATCCAACCAACACACCACCTATTTACCACAAATCATCTCACTTCACAGAGAGGAAGATCGAGACAAATATGAAACAAGCTGCAATAGAAAAAAAGTAATCAGCATGTCGTTCGTTGTTGTCGGCATATATTTATTCAAACAATGCGACAGTTTCTTCTCCATTGCTGCTGCTGTTCCTGCAGTATTGTATTGAATCGTAGTCTTGTTTTTCTATTATGTATTCGGAAAACGAATATCTGTTCCTGTCAACAACTCTTCACACAGTTTTCTTCTTAAAGAGATCTGTTCTGTTCTGCTCCAAATTGTAAAAGGTTTCATTGACACAAACAACAACAACTTGAACAAAATGTATTTCACTTTCCTTAATATTTTCTGAAATTGAAAGGATTCTCTTCAACAACAAAATAGGAAAATTTTCCAGAAATAATATTTCCTTTTTGTGTTTGGGTTATACTTGCATACAGGAAGTGAAGTAAAGAAGAATTGTATAGTGTAAAGTACAAAGGAGTTTAACCTTTAACATATATCAGCATGTAGATAGATAGGCATTTTATTCCTTCCCTTTCTATAGGTAGATACGCATCACCACCACCACCACATGGAAAGTAAATTTGCATAATGTGAAGAGTGTAACAGTAAAGGGAATACATATTTGTGTTTTCCTCCTTTTTTGTAAAAAGTTAACAAAAAAAACCATGTACCAAAACGAATTCCCTTTCTTACAAGTTACAGAAATTCATTTTCCATTTCCCAATTTCGCAAAAGTTTTTTTTGCTATGCTGGTGCTTTACATTGCTATTGCTGCATATCATAATTATAATGGAGGCAGGCAGAACAATGTAAAAAGGAAACAGATTTCCATTTCCATAGCGCAGCATAAAAGGAACAACCACCGCCACATTGCCATTAGCTGTATTACACTGAAAAAAAGTTTTTGCTAAAAAAAATCTTTCAGCGAGAAAGGAATGAATGTAAAAACGGGTCTAAAAACAATCTTTTAGCGAAGAGAAACGGAAGGAGAAAGATCGAAAAGTCTAGAAGGCTTCCTTTCCTTTCTACTTTCTACAAATATCTTCGCGAAAAAAATATTGAGCAAAAAAGCCATTTTTTGCACACAGCTAC
Source organism: Lepidocyrtus cf. sotoi NNG-2020 (assembly GCA_027744475.1). Taxonomy (NCBI): domain Eukaryota; kingdom Metazoa; phylum Arthropoda; class Collembola; order Entomobryomorpha; family Entomobryidae; genus Lepidocyrtus; species Lepidocyrtus cf. sotoi NNG-2020. The sequence continues at coordinate 6,391 of JAHZNJ010001219.1, read as the reverse complement.
AGTAACAGCGAATGCAATCAAAACTAGCAGTTTGCTTTCTATAAATATGTACAAGCTGGAGTAAAAAAAGCAAAATAGCTATTCGTCCAGAAAGAGAGAAAGTTTTTATATTAAATGGCTCGAAGCATCATCCTTTTAGGTTAAAAGCTGATATTGCAGTGGTGGCAGGAAGTAGCACCAGCAAAAAAAAAGCAAAAGAAGAAGAAAAAATTCAACAGTGACATCAACACTGCCTTCGCCACTACCACCACCACCACCGCTTCACTTCTCTTACATACCTATACATTTTGTGTCTCTGCGACTTTCTCTGTGTAATATGCATTATCATCACACACAGGCAAGCCACTACCAAAGAAAAACAAGAAAAGGAGGAGAAGAAGAAGCGGCACCCGAAGACTTTTTTCATATTACTTTACTTCCTCTTTCTCTCTTGTATCAGCAGCAGCAGCAGCGTCGTTACTTTACACATTTTATAAAAATATGTACCTCTCCGAGTGAGGAGCTTGCGCCTTCTTGCTTTATCCTTTTTCTTTTTTTCACCAAAGGAGAGCCAAGCAGAGAAGCTACTACTTACTACTGCTTCTCTACAAGGACAGAAAAATGTGTAAAAAAAGTAAGACAGAGAGAAAGAAGAAGCTCTTGGTTCTCTTCTCTGCTTCTTCGAACTTTTTTTTGGGGGAATTGTGAATCTAAAAATACAGCAGCAGAGGAGAGCAGGGCAGCGGTAGCAGACTTTTTTTCTTGCTCGGGTCGGGTACGTACGTATTTCTCTAATGCTCTGCGTCTTTCTTTCTACTAGAGTCTCTGTCTTACAGGCGTGTTATTATAAGCACGGAGCAAAAATTTTAAAATAACGTATAAAGTGTAAGATTGGAAAACTGTAATAAACCGTTCTTTCTACTTTTATATTTTTAGTAATCCAGAATCCTTTTTTTCTTTTTAGTTTAGATATGAATGAATGAATGTATATGACACACAGAGTCATAATATTATGTACAATAAGAACACTACCGCTACTGCACAGTGGTAGTCATGCACTCTCTCCTTACTAAAGTTCTCTCTATGAATTTTTTTTCTGCTAGCTAGGAGAAGTGAATATGTGTGTTGGTGGTAGCAGTATCTGTAGTATCTTGTGGCAGTTTCGACTTGTCCTTATGGAAATTGTACATAATACCCCAAAACCCCAAGGTCCTGTGTGTATATCTGTCTGTGTCTGCATTTTCCTTTTATCTTTAGAGAGAGTTTTTTTCTTTTCTTTTTATTTTTTCGGGAAAGAGAAGAAATTCTTTTATTTTTTTGGAGAAATATAAAAAATATAGAAAACGAGAGAATGTAACAGCTCAAAAGATGTATACGAATATGTACAATATTCGTTTGCGTATTTCTTCCTTTTACAGAGTTTCTTTGTTATGTGTTTGTTTAGAAGAAAAGGAAAGAGATGAGGAGATGAATGAGAGAATGATGACTTCCAGATGTAGGTATTGCTGCCTCTGCTTTTGCTTTTGCTACTACTACGATTATATTTGTGTGTGTGTGTGCAAAGATGACTGATTTACTTTTTGCATAGACAACGCATCAATTTCATTATGAATTACGTAGATAAGACTTGACTCGAGTAGAACAAAAAAATGAACAGAAATACATAAGAAGGAACAAAACCTACGCGAAATTGACTTTCTTTCTTTCTTTCAAGAGAACATCAAGAGCATAGCAAAAACAGCAGCAGCAGCCTTAGCCTTAGTTTTTTCTCAAGGGGGAAGCATTAACTTTTTCGATTGTTTTCTTTTCTCTCTGTTTCAGGTTCTGGCTTCGTGGCTCCGCATTAAGTTTCGACTTCAGTTGTAATAGATTGTATTTACGACACAGAAGATATTTGGTATTAGTTTTACGTATTAATTTATATTATGCGTTTTCTTATATTTCTGATACGCCAGATATGAAAATGGTAAAACAGCAAACTTTAACCAAAATATTTCATTCATTCATTGATATAGAAAATTGCACGCTGCATATTATTTATCAAAGACTTTCTTTCAAAAGAGAAAAAGTTGAGTTGTAAGGAAGTTGTAATGAGAAGATGGAAACAGAGTAGAACAGAACAACACAACAACATTCAAAATCAACCTCGCATCAGCAGGAGGAGAAATTTTAGCTTGCGTTAGCCCTGCCAACTCTCAGCAGCATGTCTTACTATTATAACAAAAAAGAAAATTGTAGGAAACGAAAAAAAACGACCAAAGAAGAATACGTAAGGATGTAAGTTGTAAGTTGAAGGAGAGAAAACATCAAAAAACGCACGCTGCTTTTGCTCTCTCTTTCCTCTTTTTCTGCATTACTTCTTCTTTCTGAACATAATACGTTTACTACAGCAGAAGCAGTAGGTAGTATTAGTAAAGTAAGTAAGTAAGGCTACAAGCAAAAAATGTTTGTTTTTTACCCTTTCCATTTCATTCCACTTTTTCTTCTTCTTCTTCTTGCTCCTCTTGTTCTTCTTCTTCTTCGTTTCCCATATTAGGTTTTTTAGAAGTAGAAGTACCTTAAAGTGAATGATAGAAGGAGAAAAAGAAAAAAGATGATAGACCTAAAGAGCATTTTCTCGTTGCGTTCGTTTCGTTCCTTTTCTTGCTGGTTGTTGTAGATGATGATGATGATGATGATGATATTATGCTAGAAGAGAGGTTCTTTCACCGACTTTACTTCACATTTACTTTTTTGCCTTTGCTTCGCCTTTCGTTTCAGTAGTGGTGCTAGGTATAACATTTGTAAGGCATGGCATAGGGTAGAGAGAGAAATTTCCAGCTAAGTTTGTTGGCTCCCTGTTTAACTAAACCAGTGTGTAGTACATACTTTAGTTTTAGAAGAAGAAGAAGGGGATAAAAATGTATACGAAATATGTACGAGCAACGAGCAAGGAACGAAACGAAAGAAAGTAGATTTAAGCTGGGTTGAGTTGAGTGAGAGGAGTAGAGAGCACACTGGTGAAGGTTGGAAAGGCTCTAAAAAGCTTTGCTTTTGCTTTGCAGCTCTAAAGCTACAGCTACGGCTACAGCATATTTACTCTTTATTTCCCACTACTTTTCTTCCACAAAACTCTCTCCCAAGTTTAGTTTGTTTCTGACGTGGAAAGTGGAAAGAACACACAAATTTTTGTGCTCTTTCTCGTCGTACGTTGTTTGTCGTGAAATTGTATTCTCTTTAGAAGAGGGAAAATGTTTTCAGTGAAAAAAGTCTGTTTTTCAAGCTTTCTCTGCTGCAGTGCTCGTATTCGTACTATCATCATTCAATAACGATAACTGCATAACAGAAATGAAATAGAAAGTGACACAATAATTTGGTGTTTCAAGAGGGAAAACTAAGTAAAACAGGAAGTGGAAAAAAGTAGTTCGCTCGTTCATCGTTCGTTCTCTCGTTCAGTAAAAATTCTTCTTCCTTTTATCATTCAACACTCAACATTCCGCCACGATTACTATTTCTGTCTCTGGAAATAAAATACAACCGNTCGTTCAGTAAAAATTCTTCTTCCTTTTATCATTCAACACTCAACATTCCGCCACGATTACTATTTCTGTCTCTGGAAATAAAATACAACCGAAGTCATTTCCCTTTCTAAAAAAATCATTATCTTTTTTTGCGAGAGCCGTGATCAGATCACACATCCACACACAGACCCACAACACTTGTTCATTTTTTCAACCAACTCGTTCTAGTTTCTCTCGTTCTTGTTTCTTTTTCTCTGGTGTTGTTTTTATCAAACATTTCTATCATCACGCTACAACTAGAACAGAACTTCAATTTATTTTTTTTCGTTCCCACATTGCACTATCCCAGTGAGTGTAGCCCTTCACCTGACTTCCACTTCATCATCATCAGAATCAGCGCCACCGCCAACATCGCCATTCGTTTCCATAATTATAATCATCATTACAAAAAAGTTATTTTGGCGAGGGTGAAATAAAAATTGGCTCAGATAAAAACAGAACCGGCATAGAAAGAAAAAAAGCGAAGTCTCTGACGCATATTTTTTTGTTCTGTGTTTCGTAAAAAAAAGTGAATAGATTGAAGAGTAAGATAAAGAGATACAAAACGAAAGGAGAAAAAGAGACAGAAAAAAACGGGAGAAAATTTTTTCTTGTTGAAAGGTTTCTTCTTCGTCGTTCGTTCGTTTGTCGTACTTAATAAGTACATAAGTGGATACAATTTTTACTATTGTGTGAAATGAAGAGAAAAAGTTAACTTAGACAAGGATTTATAATGTTTTTTCTTTTTTAACGCGTCCCTCTCTCTCTTTCTGGTACATTGTCAGTCTCCTTCTTGTACTTTTGATGTGTGTTCTTTTTTGCAAAAAAATAAGAATTTTTCACACTCAAATATTTTATTCTCTCTTTCTTACTACGCTACCGTGGAAGAAGTGGAGTGAAAGGAACAAAAAAGTTTTTTCTCATACGTACTCATGCTCAAAGTTGCAAATACTTACATAATATTAACATTGTTGCCGCTGTGCTGACGTAAATCGTCGTGAATTAAATCTTAAACTTAACTTTTGCATGAACAGTGGAAAAGTATGTGGATACCATAAAGGAGCACTAAAGTCAAGAAAATTATTATTTGCTAAGGCAAAGACCGTCATTTGGTGAACATATGCATAATACGTGTACGACGAAGAAAGAAGAAAATTTTACGTTTACATACTATGCTCTACAGTCACGGCTACAGCTACAGCTACAACAGATATAATTGGCCGTAGGTCAAAAATTTATAACGATAAGGGGATTGCCATTTCACATTTGCCATTACAATCGTCGTCGTCGTCGTTGACGTCGTCAAATAAGAAGAAGAAGAGTTTTCTTTTTCTTCTCCAGTCCAAGTTTTCCAAATCGTTTGTGGAATAATATTTTGGAAAGAAAAGAACTATCTTATTCTTACTCCTCGTCGTAGTCGTCGTATGTGCTGTGTCGTTTGCTATTCGTTCCAAGAAAATTGTCTTCTTTTGTATGAAATTTTTAAGGTACTGACTTATACTGACAAAAAGACTCAAGAAAACTCTTTTCTTACAAAATTTCAACATTTTACATAAAGTTCTTCTCTAACAAGCATATTAGCAGAAATCAAACGCAGCAGAACCAACAACGGCAGCAGCAGCAGCAGCAGTGTTCGTTAAACCCATTCAATGCGGCTGCCACACACACACACACACACTCACATCTCTCTAAAATTTCCAGCGTATGAACCGTTAAAACGTTAACGTGGTGGTGGCGGTGGTAGTTCGTTCGTATCTGCTCTGGAAATTTGTATTATTATTCTTGTGTGCCAGCTGCTCCAAAATATTTCCAAATTCCTCCCACTTTTCTCTTCCTCTTCTTAGCTCGTTTGTTCTGCTCTAGAACTAAACTAAACTAACTATCTTTTATAATATTATGTATGGTCTGCTCTTTAGTAGTTGTAATGCTCCAAGGAAAATCGGAACTTTCGTTTTAGTGGTGAACAAGATAAGCTAAAATTGTAATAAACATTTGCATGGTGCGTGCTTCTTCTTCACTTTTAGTATATAAAATTAGTGCCAGAAGAAGCAGAAGCTAAAGAGTTTAAAAGAGACGTTGTTGGTTCGTCGTAGTCACCAAAAAACTCGTTTCATAAAAGAGAACAAGTAAAACTGCTATTCTTCCGTAAATGACAAATTTTTTTACACTGCCGGATTACAACATTCGTTGCGTTGCTAACAGTGCAGTGCTCCTTTCTACTATTAGTACAAAAGGTTTTATTTTTCTTCTCCCAAAAAAAACTACTTTTGAAGTAAAGTAAAAGTGAGAGTGAAAAAGAAGAAGAGAGTGTAAGTAAGAAAAACATTTCATTAATGAACTCGCATTGACCTCCGGCTACACTAAGGCGAAGAAGAAGTGCATAGCATAAGCATCCGCAACATAAACATCATCCTTCTGTGAAGAGAGAAAAGCGCTCGTTTGAACCGATCTCCCTACACAGGAAAGCGAAGGAAAGTTCCATTGCAACTTCTTCCTTTTCATATTTCTGTCTCTATTTTTGGGTCAAAGTGAAACAAAAAAGTTTTTTTCGTGCGAGTGTGTCTCTCCTTTCCCTCCTCCGTGCTTTGGATATTATCTGACTGCCGGGTGAAAGGAAGAAGGTAAAGAATTCTTCCTTTTTGTTTCAGTAAAAAGTGCAAAGAAAGTTGCTGTTGTGCAAGCAAAGCAACTTTGTAGATGAATGAATGTTGCGCTATCTCTCTCTCCTTACGTATTTGAATACTTTTCGTTTCGCATTTTCTCTTCTATTGAGATTGTGAAAGGAAGGGGAAACCATTTAAATCAAAAGGTAAGTTGGAAAGAAAAAAAAAATAATAATGATAAAAAAAATAATCAGTAAAATTACGAATTAG
>JAHZNJ010001218.1:0-15043 GCA_027744475.1 Lepidocyrtus cf. sotoi NNG-2020 | reverse complement strand
TTTCAATAGTGACAATTCGGTTGTGCCGCTCGCCATACAAGCGACCATTACTATCTGCTGCCTCCGCTCTAAGTATAAGTTAGCCTTTCTGTATGTGTTGATGGGAGGATCAGCTGATGATATTGAAAACTCTTCGAGTCTCATCTAAAGGGGATTTACTCCCATTTATTTTCATGTCAGTTTCGTGGTAAAAGACAAATCATTTGCCGTCAGTCAGTAAATGAATAGATACTTATTACTGAGATAGGAAAACGCTTGCGTATATTTTTAACAGATTGTTATAACATTTAACAGAATAGATGTTTTGAGTCATACTAATCTTATTGGTTTGTTTATACATTTTTTTCACAGGCCCAACTTTCACCATTTTAACTCTACTTGCTTCACTAAACTCCTGTGTGAATCCATTTATTTTTCTCTTCTTCAATTCAAACCTTCTTGAGAATTGCTTCCGAGGAATATTCCGACCAAAGTTTCCAGCTAGGAGATTCAATCAAAACGGGTCCCCTTTGTCGCGTACCCTCTCTCAAAATAAGAAAGCTCAATTGTCAGTTGGAGGAGTAGCAACAAACTCCACATCTTCAGCAGCTTTAACAAGTCTTACGAAATACGGTGTGGGTCCCGGTCCAGTTCTCAGAGGACAAGGTGGCACAAGGGCACCACCGCCAGCACAAAGCCGATCTCAAATGCAGAATAACTCAAACTCAAACGCTTCAAACTCAAACGCTACCACTACATCATCTATTTTATCCCATTCACAGCCACCGCCATCACCACTGCATAATCCTAGGAAGGAGACTCAAGTACCCTCCTCCGTCGTCGTGGCCTCTTTCACTAACGGCAGTGGACCACCGAAAGGGTACATGGAGCAGACTCAGCAGAAGCAGAAGGAAAGTGGAACAGGTCATAAAATTAATGCAGTGGAGCTAGATCTTCCTTCCTCTCCTATGATTACCTGCAAAAATAACATCAGCAACGGCTCAGCGCCTGCACATGCCGTGGTACTTGCTCTTCCGTTAAATTCTTCTCATCTTTCAGAAAAATACTCTTCTGAAAACGGAGCAGCAGCCTTGCAGCAGCAATCATTACCACAGCATCAGAATCATCATCAACAACAACCGTCGTGTGGAGTGGAAACGGTCCTCGTTGGAAATAATAAAAGCCATCACAACCACCACCATCACCGTGTCGGAAACAGCACACTTATCACATAAATTTCATCCCACCGCACCATCACTTCCACCACCTTCAACCACGTAATACCTTTTCCCGGAGAAAGATGAGATGAATAAAAGTGACGTCTGAATTTATTGGCTTGGAATACCTACTTCCTCCGTAGTATTTACTACAACATAAGAAAAAGTAAAAAAAATGTTGAAGTTGAAGATGAATGAGATGTGGATGTCTTTTTTTCGGTGTTTGGCTCATCATTGAGCTTCATCTCATGTTACCCATACCATACATGTTTACATCCTTGTTTCAGTTCCCATTCTCTTCCCTCTCTAGTTTACATTTTCCTAAAAAGGAATAGACGACAGAAGAGATACAAAAATACGACAAAAGAAAGTCCCATTCATAGTAGAGAAAACATGGTAATATCTATCAGCAGATCATGATCATCTTCACGGATAAGGAAAGATTTCCGAGTGTTTGTAATATTTAGCCAAATAATAATTTACCTGTGTCTTTGTTGTTATCTGGTCTGGTTTTTTGTTGTTGGAGAATGATGATGAAGCATTTTCTTCGTTTTCGTTTACGTTTTCTCTCTGCCTTTTTCTGTTTTTCATTTTCTTCCTTTCAAGTTCTGCTTCTTCATCCATTTCTACCTTTTCTTATCTCAGATGACATCTTTTTATTTTTCTTTCCGTCCGTCCGTCCAGTTAGTTCCAGTTTTCTCTTTCGCTTATTTCTTTCTATCCATCTCTTACTACAAAAACTCAAGCAGGGTACTACTACTAAAAATGACGTGTCGTGTTGTGTGGCAATGGCAGTGAATGAAAAAATGAATGATGTTGGAGGGAAATGGAAGGAAGCCATTTAGTTTCTTTCTCTTTCTCCCGTGTTTCTCTTTTAGTTTCTTTCTCTGTTTTCCAAGGAATGAATGGGAATGACATTGAATTACATTGAATTTTGTCAGATGAGAGCTGTCCTTGTTGGTTTTTGTTGTAATACTGTTGCTCACTCATCTTCTGCTTCCTTTTCTTCTTCTGTTTTAAAGATAAAAAGTCCATTAAGGAAAGTGGAAAGTGTTTTTGTTTTTTTCGTTTTAGGCAAAAAATGAAGAAAGAGTGGAATGATGGAGTGAATTAGAGTAAGGTAAAATTGTTTCCGTTTAGGTATCGTATTCGTATAGGGTATTCTTGAAGTAAATCGAAACGAACGAATGAATTCTAAATTTCCATTACTAGGAATGGATGAAAGGATATTATTAAGTCTGTAATAGTAAGTAAAAAGTGAAAAAGTGAAAAAAAAGTAATTTATTTTCTTACAATGCTGATAAAAATTATTTCTTCTTATGAAAAAAAAATTCGATACTGTTTTAAACAACAATATTTAGCTAAGCATAATATGTCCTATGTCCTAATTTAAGGAAATGAATGGTGCTGTTTTCAAACATAATTGTGATTTGTGTGTGTGATGAAGAAAATAGAAAGAATGAAAAGATGATCTAGCTTAAAACATAAAATTTACTGTATGTATACTTTATTTAGAAGATAAGCTTTGCAAATATAAAACTACAAAGGTCTATTCTCTTTTTATATAAGAATATTACATATATACTACCATATACGATTAGATAAGAATATACGTTTAATTTGGATTGTGGATAAGGATAAAACCGTGATACGAAATTTGTATACTGTGTATTTTGTTACATTAAAGTTTTAAGTTTAAAAATAGAAAGCAGAAGGAAAAGGGGAAGAAGAGGGAACGTAAAATTGGATGTATGTATATTTTGTTTCATTAAATTGGACGGTAACGGTTCATTGCTGTTCTGATATGTAAGGTGGTGGTTTGTAGCTTGTATCAGTTGTGTAGTTTAAACGCAACGCAGTGCAGTGGCATGGCATATGAAGTAGCGTCATTAGATTTAATGAATTGTCCAATAAAATTTTAGTGCAGATGTGATGCGTTATTACTACGATGCGATGTGATACTGCTGCTGCTGCGGTAGAAATACCTATTGTGGGGGACGAACAGCCATTTTCTACCTTTTACTACATACCTGTTCCTTCTATTTCGTTTCGTCTTCCTTCTGAACTGTTTTAGTTCAGTTAATTTTGTTGTTTTAGCTGTACAGAGCAAAAGAGGTATAAAATGAAAATGAAAGTCATTTATATTTTGAATGGCGAATGAAATGAGAGAAGTTTTGGAGATGGTTTATTATGTATTGTGTGTTGTGTCTCTTATGTCTACTGCAGTAGTGAATTTTATTAATCTTAAGATTAAAATTGCATTTGTACCTAAAAAATATGTAAATTGTTTGAGAGAGAAACAAAATAAATGTTTGGTGAAGTAACGGAAAACGTGAATTAAGTGAAAGAAGGACTCTGTCTGTCAATGTCAATGTGAGGGGATTACATGATGGGGGGGAGGTAGGGTGAAAAAAACCTTGTCCTTGTTCAGCGAGCAGTAGTGAAATCATATAATACAGTACTAATAGCTGGTCCTTGTTAAAAAAGTAATTCATATAAGTAAGTTGGCGGTAGTTGCATTGATATTTTGGCAGCTTCACAACATGCATTTGTACATTATTATATGCATTGCAAACGCAGCAATGGACCGATGGAAGACCTTATTGAGATGGGATCTATTATCTATCCAGAAGAGTAGAATAACAAAATACTTATAAGCGTCGTATGAATAAATGCGGCGTTTCTTCGTAATCCAAAACCATCAAAAATTACGAATCAATTTTATATTCGTTTCCAAATCCTTTCGGTGTCAAAAGTTGAAATTTAAAAATAATGATTCATTTATCCATTTTTGATTTTGATAATAGAAAAACCAACCCTTGCAAATTAAAAGTTATTTATAAGGTAAACTACCTAAACAGCTTACAAAAATTAGCCAATTAATATTTTCAATCAAATATATCCTACTTATATTTTTTTTAATTCTGTCATTGAATTCTGCATATTATTGGCACTCTATATTTAAGTAATCGAAAAATTGAATACTTGACTTCAATTTGAATTGTACTGTGACATGACATGGACATGACAGCAACATAACAATTCCATCATATTCCATAACAGCAGATTCCATCATTCATCATTTTAAGCGATAAATATATGACAAAATAAACCTATGTAATAATAATATCAGAGTAAAAATGACATAATATTAATAAGGTTTCATATTGTAATGTAACAAACAACGTTGTTTGTACGCTGCTTGTCAAATTTTACTACGAAAATCAGTGGCGGTTTGCAATTTCCTATTATTTTCATCGTCGTGTCAGCATCCTGTGATTGCTCTATTTTTTCCAATGGCAAAGCCTTCGAAACTAACCGGTAATTTTTCAAAAAGTTACATAAGATTCCTTGAAAGTTATTTTTGTTGGTATTTTCCATTAAAACCCTAAACATTTCAACGAAAATGTATTCAACCGCCCTCGTCATAAGAACTGTCACGATCTTTGTCACATTACTTACTATTTACGGTTTATGTAAGTGATCTATTCAGAATAATCTGAGGAAACAAATCCACAAACAAAACATAATATGTAAGCAAGAAAGGAAGGCGGAAGAGGAGTTAAATTCGAACGTAATACGTAATGGTAATGCATACGTAGGCAGATTTATTTTCATCTTTGTTCCAAGAAAAAGTGTGCATTTCGTGTGAATTTTCTCTCTAAAAAATGTTCCTATTTTTTGAGTTTTTCTCTTGAAAGCGGTAACAAGGCCGTGTTGTTTACTCTCTTTAATGCTTAAGAACATGTTTTTTTGGTAATTTTGAGCTTTTAACTTTTTTTGTCTTCTTTTTTTATTGGAAAAACAGTAATTTTAGAATGAAATGGTGAAATTTTCTGTAGCGTGACAGAAAGTCATAATCCTGCTTCCATTTTTAGGATCGTTGTGCTGTTCTGCTACCACCCTCACCAAAGCTACCATCACCATTACCGCTCTACTGCGCTGCCTTGACAGACTTTGTTAATAGGAAGTTTGTTTTGTTTGGTTGAACATATCAAATGAAAAATAAAACGGAGTTTTGTTGTTTTGTGTTTCTGATAGGAAAGGAAGTGATCAAGAAGAAACTAAAGACTTTTTCTCCACCTTCCTTTCCCTTCCCAGTCACAAATTTTAGAAATGGAAAACTTGCAATCTTGCAATTTTAAATAATCACTTTGTTCTTTTCCTATTTACTAACAAATTTGATTTGATTTGGTTTCATTTTGGAGTGAAAAAGTCTATAAAAGTCTCTTTTTTCTTCTCTTATTCCCATGATCAATCACTATAAAGCCTTGCAACGACAATGACGACGACGACTGATTTTCACCATTGCAAAAAATGGGAATAAATCGGCAGTACTTTGTACACAATTCATGATTTTTCGTCCTTTCTTTTTTCCACGGCTGCTGTTTTTTCTGTTAAACAAAGTTCTTATTTTATTATCCCTATAATGCTGCCACGCCATGTCGTTCATGTAGTGTAATATCGTATTTTCGTTTACTTTTTCCTCTCCCGTGAGATTTATTTTTACGACCACAGAGAAAAAGACGAAGAAGAACCTCGAGAGAGCGAGTACGAGTGTGTGACATGGCCACGACGATCACGACACAAGATCCTCCCTTGAAAGAAAGTCTTACATAAATCTAAGCTTGTTCAAATAAACAAAACAAAGTGGCAATGTCGATGTCGATCACACAGTATTAAGTACTCACAGCTCACTCACAGCTTTACTTACTCTTTGTTGGTTGGCAGAGGACATAAAAACACGCGAAAGTTTATTGCTCGCAAATTCAACTATAAACAACAAAACAAAGTAGCCTCAAAAGAACGGAGGAAAGCCCCACTCCTCCTTCCTCCACTAACGCAAGAGCTACAACGACAACACGATAGGAAAGATCGGCCACACCAAACAGCCACCACAACATCAACATTAACAGAGGAGAGGAAACGTTTTCCCTCCAAATTTTTCCAGTTTCCCACAAACCGGAAAATGTCAAAAACATGGAAATTGCCTGAAAAACTTTTAAAAAAGCTTATAAGAATTTCGTCATTTCAATCCCATTACAAGTAAAAAAATTTATTTTACAACGAATTTCTCCTTTTTTATCTCGGGAATTACATCAGTTTGCCATTTTAGCATCATCACCACCCTAAACCAGAAGAAAAAAGAAAAAAAGTTCGAGAATGAAAGTGCTGTTGTGCTTTTGGGTAAGTCAGTAACACTATCGATTAATCAAAAAGGAAAAAATTTAAATGCTTCTTTTATTTTGTTTTTTTTGCGTTTGACTTTGCCTTTGAGTTGATAGCTTCCTTTTTGGTTTTAATTTGGTTTTTTGACATTATTTTCTTGTTTTCCCTTCTGATCTCTGTCGCAAGATATTTCACAGTGGCATGGCAGGGGAAAGGGAAATGATAAGATTGCTCAATACAAATACAAATTTTGGTAATCTCCCTTTTCAACTCGAAAACAGAAAAAATGTGAATTGTGGATTGAACAGGTACATAATAATGTTTGGAGGGAACGAAAATGATATCGACATGACAAGAAAACAGACAGCCCAAAAGCTTCAGCTCTGCTCTGTGCTCACATTTTTGTAATCTTCACAGATTCTGCTGCTGCTCCCGCTTTTTCTTTCTCTCTCTCCAAACCTGTCATACTCCGACTCTAGCAAGTGTAAGAACCTTTGTAAAGTAGTAAGGTGTCAAAAACAAACCGAATCAACCTGATTCCTTTTCCCCGAACAACTTTATTTTAATGAACAAAAGTTCACGCTAAACGAAGGTAGGAACAGAATGAAATAAACTTTTTTCAGATAAAAAATCCAGAGCAGAAGTAATAGCACCAGATATGTAGTAAACTACGCGCGTGTTTGTCAAAAAATTTCATAAAACAATGTCGCAATTTCATAAAAAGAGATTATTTTCCGAAGAAATCACATTTTTTACTGGGGCATTCTGAGACTTGGTTTGGATCCTAATCCTAAAAAACTGGATTTATTTTTTGCAAGAACTTCGCAAATCAAGCTAAGTTTTGAACTTTCCCCTTTTTCGTTATAATTTTTTTTTCACCGCGGGACATGTGTTCTGCTAACGTGAACATGAGTATTGCTCATCTTCATCAACCTAGAAGCACAAAAAAAACGATACTTTGCTTTTGCTAAAGTCAAAATCATTTTTAGACTGTACTTGGTTTACTGCTCCTGATCAAATAACTTTTTTCTCTCCTTTAATGAACCACTTTGTTTTGTCCTTCCAACAAAAAAGTTACTTTTTTGTGACTTTCTGTGTGAGTCTGTGAGTTTGTGACAGATGTGAAGTAACAGCAGCATCAGTAAAATAAATGGTCTTGTGTTGTGTGTCGTCATTCTCTTAGGTTTTTGTCATGTGCTTCTCTCTGTCTTTGAGTCTGTGACTGAATATAAGGCACGGAAAGGCCAATTCAAAGAACTAAAAGAGTTGATAGACAGCTCAATTTATTTGGGAAAAGGATCTTTTCCTATCCTATCCCATTCCCTCCAAAAGAGAAAGAAAAAGGTTCGAAGGGTTAATTTAGATGAGAAAGAGAAAGCCACCCACCATCACACCACCACCAGAGAAAAACACTTGCTTGTGTTAGGATAGGACAGGAAAAGATGAGAGTGGAATGAAGAGAAAGTGAAGCTCTCTAGTCTCTGCCATTTTTAATAGGTCTCTCTCTACTCTTCTACTCTCTCCTGTCCTGATCCTCTCGTGTGGAAGCCAATTTTACTTTATTTTATTTTTGTTTCAGTTTCAGCGTTTGAGATTTTAAGTGAGTGTCGGGAGTCGGGGTGACGGTGATAGGTGAGGTGATACTCGGATGCGATACTCTACAGAGTCTACACCTACACTACACAGGAATGGCACAAACTGACACAACAACACAAAATTTTCACAGATTCACACGCTACTTTTAATTAAGTCTAGAGAGATGGAAAATATTTGTAGGCTGTAGTAAAAGAAAATTGACATTATAGAATTCATTTTCCATTCGTCCTTACTTGTTAGCTATTCCTTTTACACACGTTCCTTGTTTTATAAAAAAGCTCAAGATAAATTGTAAAGTCACGAATTCACGTAGGGACAGTCACAGTCTGTCATAGTTTGGTTAGTAATGGTCTAGTGCGGTGGAGTTTGCTAGTAACTTGCAAAGGGAAAAAGTCTGAAGGAATTCAAGCCATATTATACGAAATTGAATAAAACTGGCCATAAAGCTAAATCATTTTCTTTTCTTGTCGTGGGAAATGAAAATCAGATTTGGTTGGGTGAAACCAGAATCAGAATAAAATCACGATTTCTCACACACGCGTTGGCATAATTTTGTCATTTTGTATTTAAAAACAACAGAACTTGTGTGAATTAAAGTCACGAATTCACGTAGGAACAGTCACAGTCCGTCATAGTTTGGTTAGTAATGGTCTGGTGCGGTTGAGTTTGCTAGTAACTTGCAAAGGGAAAAAGTCTG
This sequence comes from Lepidocyrtus cf. sotoi NNG-2020, assembly GCA_027744475.1. NCBI lineage: Eukaryota > Metazoa > Arthropoda > Collembola > Entomobryomorpha > Entomobryidae > Lepidocyrtus > Lepidocyrtus cf. sotoi NNG-2020. Next base: position 6,385 of record JAHZNJ010001218.1, on the reverse strand, counting down.
AAGGAATTCAAGCCATATTATACGAAATTGAATGAAACTGGCCATAAAGCTAAATCATTTTCTTTTCTCGTCGTGGGAAATGAAAATCAGATTTAGTTGGGTGAAACCAGAATCAGAATAAAATCACGATTTCTCACACACGCGTTGGCATAATTTTGTCATTTTGTATTTAAAAACAACCAAACTTGTGTGAATTATTTGAATGTTTTGCCAATTTTGAAAAGAAAATTGAAGGAAAAACTTTCCATATTATGCAAATTTTGGAATAAAACATATTTTAGATATTATTTACATAATATTTTACGACTCATAAAACAAGAAGAATTATATTCAACGGCATAAATTTTGCAAGGGAATTAATTTTGCAGTGTTTCATTATTTTTTAGCAATAATTTGAACAAAGTTGTCAGTCAGTATACTTCAAGTAGATAAAAGGGATAAGGTACATAATTGAACAACCTATAACATTCCACCATATCCATTCACCATCGCATCCATTAATTACACCTCAGACTGTATGGACATTATTTGGTTTCCCTTTTATGTTTCGCCACAAATATCCTCGTCTATTCTCCCACCATTGGAGGGAAAACGGAAGAAAATTTGATGAGTTTCTGTCATGACGTGAGTGCAAAAGTGAGTTAGTGAGTGAATCGTCATAGTCATCATCCTATGAGCAACCACAATTATAACAATCAGTGTTTCATTATTTTTTAGCAATAATTTGAACAAAGTTGTCAGTCAGTATACTTCAAGAAGATGATAAAAGGGATAAGGTACATAATTGAACAAGCTATAAACATATTCCACCATATCCACTCACCATCGCATCCGTTAATTACACCTCAGACTGTATGGACATTATTTGGTTTCCCTTTTATGTTTCGCCACAAATATCCTCTCCCATTCTCCCACCATTGGAGGAAAACGAAAGAAAATTTGATGAGTTTCTGTCATGACGTGAGTGCAAAAGTGAGTTAGTGAGTGAATCGTCATAGTCATCATCCTATGAGCAACCACAATTATAACAAATGGTTTGACGGAAGGACGGAATGAAGGAAGGAACAGCTGGACACACCAATTAATGTGAAATGGGAGAGTGTTCTGTTGAAATTGAGCTGGACATGATGGACAAAGGAGTGAACAAAAATTGTTAAAAAGAGATTTTCTTTGCCTTTGCCTATTTGCTTTGACTATTTTTTTACTAGATTTGTGGGCTGGTGGGAGGGAGTGCTGCTGACACTGGAAGCATGGAAAAAAGCTCGTTAATTTCCTTTAATCAATGTCCACCGTTGGAGAGTCTCACAGTTTGACGTGAGTTCGTTTCGCTTAGAGCTTTCTCCAGCACAAAGCGGTATAATAAAGTGGATAAGCTTTACTGTAGAACTTTTGTCCGAACCCTTGTTGCCTTTTAAGTAACATTCCTGGAACAACAGCACAGCAGAGCAGCAGCACTTAACTTGCAAAACAGGTGTGGGGGTTCCCTGGCATATAATGGCGAAGGCTTTTTACTCTGTGTAACTCATGCAGATATTTACATTTTTCCTCAATTATTATTCTCCTACTGGATACTTTTTGACAGAGGAGAGGCTTTGGGCTTCCCACCTTCGCTTAGTCCATTAGCATTTCCCCAGGGCATATAATCAACGTCAATATTTGCTAATATACTGGACTGACTTTTAGAGGGAGAGGAAAAGGAAGGACGCGGACGGCGCGGTGCAACTTTTTGGCAAAAAAGTGACAATGCATGTAATTGAAAATAACGCTAAAATCGTAGGTATACGCCGTAGTGTCCAGGTAAGCTAAGATTATTATAATGCGAAATGCATACATGGATTCAGCGGATTTTATGAATGATAAATACTGTATGTTTAATGAGTTTTTTAAATGGAAGTCAGCATGCTTTGGAAAAACTAGAACCATTTTTTTAAAAACTATGGTGTGTACATACAGGTAAAGACTAGTTCTGAATGCCATTACTTTTATTTACATGTTTTACGGTAAACTAAAAACTTTCTACAGTAAAGTTCCTCCAAATTAACTGTGGTAGCCGTATCAGCAGTACCAACGCAATTGTTACATCATGTGTTCTGAATGCCATTACTTTTATTTACATGTTTTACGGTAAACTAAAAACTTTCTACAGTAAAGTTCCTCCAAATTAACTGTGGTAGCCGTATCAGCAGTACCAATGCAATTGTTACATCATGATCATTTCATGATCGATATTGTTAATTTTATCCATTTCTGCGCAAAAATTAAAAATTAATTTCAAGTAATTAAAAATCTAGATTCTGGTAGTTTCCTGAAGCATTTGTTTTTGCAGTGCAAAATAGAAATAGAAACTAATGTGGGTCACTACAATGTCTTTACAATTTCAGTGCATATGAAAAATTTCTAGTTGTTTCCGTGCATTATCTGTCGTTCCTTTCATTTATTAAAATATGTTAGTAGAAGATGTAAAAATTTTAATTTTATAGTGGTTTGCTTTTATTACAATAGCCATTCTGTGCATACGTAAACCCTGTTGCTTCTTTCTACGCATTGTTTTGCCTATTCCATTATAAAAAACTTCAATTCCTATTCCTATTTTTTGTTTCCTCTACTCCAGAACTGTCACATATTTAACTCTCTGTTTCTTTGCTTAACCCATAACTTATGCCTTTCTTCTAACAACATAAGCACTCATTGTAAATTTGTGAGATTGCCTGTAAGTAAGTAGAAGAGACATGTGTTTTCTCTCCTGCCAAATGGTCTGGAACAAAACAGACGTGCATAAATATTCCATGCATTTTTTATCAACATAAAAAAGAAAAAGAAAGAAAGAAGATGCCTCCTTAATGTATCCATTTTTCTATCACGACGACACGACCACCATCATTACCAACATCATCAACACCGTTTGCTTGCTCAGATCGTTCATATCAGTGCCTTGCAGAAAAAAGAAAAATTCTAAGACTACACTTTCGTTTCTTTTAGAGACTCCTTTAAACAGCAGCCTGCATAAAAACAGTAAGAATTTGGCAACTTTAGCTAGCAGCAACGCAATGATCGGTGAATGTACTCACTACTTATGCCGAGGAACTATCCATAAAATAATCCCCTCCACTGCATTTTACTCACTTCTCCGAAAAATACTATTATTGAAAGCATTTAAGCAAAAGCCATAATTTCAGGGTCAACTTTACAAAAAATAGAAGGTTTTACATCCCTTTTTACACTGTTTATGTAACTACTTTGCTGGAATGCTGTAGGGTTGTACTGTAGCATTCACTTAGAAACTTAAATAAAGTTACGACTTTCTCAATTCTTTCACATGTGGAATAGTTCCCTTGTTTAAAATGGGTAATGCTCATCCTCCTTCTCAATTGAACCTACCCCATCGAGAAAATACACGAGCTTTTACAACACCACCACCAACCATTCTCTTTTAAAAATGATACTACTACTTGTTCATCCATATGATCCAAGATTTATTGCTTTTGAAAGGAAGTGGAACCAAAAATCTCTAGAAAACGCAGAAGAAGACTCTCCTTCCTTTTATTGGAAAGGGAGTCATTGTTGTCTTGTCCTCTTTTTCTTTTTCTCATCCTTTCTTCTTCCTTCCTCTTTTTTAAAGCTAAGGAATGAAATGAAATGGGATACTCACTTAAGTAAGTAAAGTAAAGGGCCGGTGTTGTATAAGCCCAGAAGCAAAGTAAGCGAAAGCCAAACCAAAACCCAGACTTTAAGCTTTGAAAATATTTATTTTTCTCTCCCTTTTTCTCTCTCCTTCTCTCTCTCTCTTTCCCAACAGTATTTTTGAACATGCGAAGAGGCACATGGCACATTCTACCCTGTCTCTTGGATGACGTTGTATACGAGCCAATAATATTTATAGCTTTGTGAACAGTGTTCTTGCAATAAAAGCTTGTAAAGAAAAAAAGGAGAAATTAGCAAAAAGGAAAAAGAATCACACACAGTCGAAGAGGAAGATTGCAAAATGTTAATCTTTTTTTGGTATTCGATAACATTTATTTTTCTTCTTTTGTACTATTCAAAGTAAAAAAGAGAAGGAGGAGGAGGATTTCCTTTTTTTCGATTTCCAATCCTTTCTTTCCCTTTTCTACTTAACTTACAATGCGATGGCCGGGTAATTGCCGTGAGCAGGAGAAGCGATACAGTTTGAAAGAAACATTCATCTTTCTTCACTTAATAACTTCAACAGAAGTACGAGAACGAGCGAAATGGAACTATCTATATTTAAGTGAGTAATGCCAATTCTAATTCTGCCGATGCCGCTGCTACTACTAAATTGCCGATACGATACGGGTTGCTTAGTTTACACATTACGGCTTTCCATGATGTCTCTTTCCCATGCTTTCCAACCCAAGTTAAACGTTTTTCTTTTGAAATGGAGCTTAAAAAAGATAAATATCGAAAACGAAAAAAATAATCCTTTCCGAATTGGAAGAAAATTGGCAACGTGTATGAGATTTTTGACAGGATGTCTGATTTATTTCTCAAGGACAAGATATTTCGTGTGTACGTTTCCATTCAAGATAAGATTTTAAGTCATTTGCTTTTTTAGAGGAAGAAAAATGATGTTTTATCCGGAGAAAATCTCCTTATCTAACAAATTATTACAAATCTCTCTATCGAAAATAGATATCTCACAACATCTACAGGGTATGAAAGTAAATCAATCTGTGTTACGCAGTACTAAAACATTTTCAAATATTTGAAGACAACGTTAACGTTAAACCTCTGCTAAGTTCCTGTAATAAAACCGTAAATTGTCTGTGAAGAATGGAATGAGTTATGAATTTGTGTGTTTACTCTTGAGTCTGCTTGACTTTGACATGTTCATAAAGATATTATGTGTCATGTCCGTCGTTCTTTGTGATAAATGATCTGTATCGTACACAATAATTCTCTTCAATACAAAAGACGATTGTCTTGTATGGTCTTGAGTTGTGACTCCCCTCCTTTGAAAAATAGACAAATAAACGATTAAAATAAATTCTTTTATTTCTATTTTGGAGTATTATTTGGTTCGATGAGAAGAGACAAAGTCCTTTTCTTACTACAATGTACGTACGTAAGCCATTCCTTCTAAACAAACATTGAACAGAAATAACAAAATAGTTTTGTCATTTTTCTCTTTTCTTCTCCCATTCAATGTTCATCCACAAAGTTAAATTTAAAAAGCAAAAGCAAAATACGCTTATAGTTTAGATAATGAGGGTGATAAAACGATGATAAATATGATATAACTTACTTAAACATGTCATTAATTTAACCTTTGCTTTTTTCTTTTTGGTTGGTAAATTGAATCATTCAGGATGGATAAACAAAACAGCTTTTCAATTTCAGCAGCTTTCCACTGCCACCAAAGGCTTTCGTCAAGAACAAAAAAATTTACTTGTAAATTGTCAAACGCTTCACATTGCAAAAATGCTGTAAACGTCCTCAGCCCACTTTTTTTAGCATGTTGCTCCTGCTTAGCGCTTATTATGTGCTTGTAAGAATAAATTAAAGTGACAAAAGCGATGTCATCATTATCGCAAATCGCAATCATCAACGTTGGTAGTCAAGTCGAAATCAAACTACGCTTGAGTTTGAGTTGTTACTTGTTGTGATGCTGTAAGGCAAATTTGGCTACGGAGGATTTCGAGAAATCATTCGAGGTAGTCCATGTCATTTATAATGATTCTAAAATGGAGTTGAATGATTAAATTACTACAAACACGAATGGAAAATGGATGAAAATGAAATAGTAATGCATAATTTATTTCTTCATTTGGTACTCTTTAGTGTGAGTGAGTGCTTTTGAAGGAGAATAAGAAGGTGATGATTAGACAAGAAATAATTTGCGAAGCACTCAGGCATTTTTATATTTATACTTTTGTAAATTTTCTTAATAATAAAAGCACATTAAAAATTACCTACACAAAAATAAAATATTTTTATCTTTCTGTCAAATCAAATTAGCATAAAATAATATCCATTCCATTCCATATCTCACATTCTTATTGTTCTTTCATCAACATTTCAAAAGAAAGAAGACAAAATAAAAAGAATAAAGAACAATTTATTATGTTTGTTAAATGTTGAAGAAACAAATAAAATAATTTTTCGTAGAATATAAAATATCTGTTTACGTATTGGGACAGGAGAGTAATAAACGATTCTTTATTTTATTTAGCCATAATAATAATATTTCATTTTATCCTGTTAAGTAATATTTATTATGAGATTTTATATGCATTCCTTCTGCTGCATATTACACAAATGAAGCAACTTTACTTGTACAGGTAACTCGGTAACAAGCTGAGCCCAAACAATCATCTGTAAAATTGTTCCAAGTAAACCAAATTGCATAAATTTATGCTTAAATTAAAGT